>CATKHJ010857092.1:0-13606 GCA_949750685.1 Vernicia montana
ACTGTGTCGGATAGCTGCAAAATTGGTGTCAATAAATTCGTATCGAAGCATGGATACTGAAAATATGCACCACTTAATTTTCTCACCGACGGATTGCCGAAAAGACGCGTCGGCAGATCCGAAATTACACCGTAAATAGGCAAAAATTCAAACGTTCACCAAAATTCAAAAATGAGATACCGAATCGAAGCTTACGAGATAACGAGTCCAACGGAACAAGAATCTTCAGAAACGGAGGCCGAAAAATTGACGAAACAGTGGTCGGAACGATTCTGGCCTGTGACCGGTTCGGCGGCGAGTGCGGCGGCTCCGGGCGGCGGACGGCGACCGGGTTGATGGCGTTGGAAAGGTCTCGGCTCCCTCTTCACGGTGGTCTGGCGCGTGTCATCTTCTGATGACCGGAAGGCGGCGATCGAACTGATTCTTCCTTCTGCTCTCTCTCTCTCTCTCTCTTGGTTTCCGTTCCTGTTACTCTTTCTGCTGTTCTTTTCTTTTCTTTTTTTTTTTTCTTTCCTTTATCCTTAATTCTGCCTCATCTCATATATATATATAATAATAATAATAATAATAATATTTAAAAATCTAAAATCAATTTAATTTAATTTAACATTCTCAAAAATTAATACCCGATAATAGTAATTCAAAATTCGGGGTATTACAAAATGCATCTTAAAGATGAGATAAAATAGGAAAATGAAGCAAAACATAATACTAATAATAGAAAGGCTTAATTACTTAAAAAATCTTAAACTATATAGTGTTTAACAATTTTATCATATTATTTCAGATTTTTTACACAAATGCCTATATTTCAATTTTTTTTAACAATTTCATTCTATTCTTTCAAATTTTTCACACAAATGTTTATATTTCAAATTTTTTTAACAATTTTATGCCATTTTTTTAGATTTTTCACACAAATGTTTATATTTCAAATTTTTTTTTTCTAAAATGCAATTTAGTGACAGAAAATAAAAAAAAAATACGATGATTGTTGTTGATATTTAATTTTTTGTGTAAAACGAAAAAAAAAATGAGTCTGCAAAATATTGCTGAAATGATGTGTTTAAGTAAATCTCAAATTTTTGTCATAATATCTCTAAGATCTAATAAGTACATAGCTTTGATTTCGTTGCTTCGATATCTAAGGCTATATGCAGACATGACAATAATACTTAATTGTTAACATTTTGGAGTTAGAAAACTTAGGTAAAATGTTATTTTGGTGTCAATTGAGGCAGCAAGTGATGTTATTAATGTGAAGTTACCGCGTTTTTGCATTTTCTGTCGTTGGATTGTATTTTAGAAAAATTAAATATATAGGTATTTGTGTGAAAAATTTAAAAGAATGAGATAAAATTATTAAAAGAATTGAAGTATAGGCATTTGTGTGAAAAGTCTGAAAAAATATAAAAAAATTATTAAAAAAATTTAAGTATAAGTATTTGTGTGAAAAAACTGAAAGAATGAGATAAAATTGTTAAAGACTAAATAATTTGGAATTTTTGAGGTAATTATGCCTAATAGAAATGTGTCAATCTTTTTTGGACATCCAAATAAAATAAAAAGATCTTATCCTAAACTGAAAATTATTCAATCCTTTAAGAATAGCTCAGAGAGTTTGTTTATATATACAGAGATATTAGAGTGAGAGAGAGGAAAGAGAAAAATAGCTATCTCTTTAATTCTAACCAGCTATCTAACTAATTACATGATTAGTTAAATAATTCCTGATTGACTCCCTTTTGCTAGTTGTACTCTTTGTCTTAGCTAGCACCTCAGTTGGTGGATTGATCTGCAACTTACAATGAGCTTGTTCATCTCTAGCTTGATACTCCCCCTCAAGATATGCATACATATTATGTATTTGCATCTTGTTCAACAATGAATTGTATTGTGCTGAATGTAAGGACTTCGTAAAAATGTCTACCAACTGTAAGGACTTTGTAAAAATGTCTGCCAACTGATCTTGAGTCCTTAAGTACATATGCTTAACTAATCCAACTAGCACTTTTTCATTAATAAAATGGCAATCCAATCCAATGTGTTTTGTTCTCTCATGAAACACAGGGTTCTTGGAAATATGAAGTGCAAACATGTTGTCACAGTGCAAGAGAACTGGTTCTTCACTTTTAACATGAAATTCCTCAAGTAAATACAAAAGCCACATAATTTTTTTATAATGTTACTACCATGGCTCTGTATTCCGCTTCAACCGAGCTTCTGGACACTGTAGTTTGCTTTTTGGACTTCCAACTTATCAAGCTTTCGCCAAGAAAAATACAAAAACCAGTTAATGATTTTCTAGTTTCATTACAATCTACCTAGTCACTATATGAATATGCTACCAATTGCATTTTTGAAGATGCAGACAAAAAGATTCATTGTCCAGGTGTTTGTTTTAAATACCTTAATACTTTGTAGGTTGCAAGCAAGTGAATATCTGCAACCTTATCCATGAATTGAGTCAATATATGCACAACATAGCTAATATATGGCATTGTCAAAGTCAAATGCATGAGCTTTCCTACAAGTTTCCTGTATTGCGATGGATCTTTCAACAAATTTTCATTTGTGTAGGTTAACTTGTGATTCACCTCTATCGGAATTTTGCTTGGTTTTGCTCCTAGCTGACAAAAATCTTGTAGAAGCTCAAGGGTGTACTTTCCCTGGCATATAGAAATTCTAGACTTTAATCTTGCAATCTCTAAGCCAAGAAAATATTTCAATACTCCAAGATGTTTGAGCTTAAAGTATGAATTCATTAATTCTTTCAAATTATTTATAAGCAAAGTGTTATCACTTGCTATTATAATGTCATCTACATACACCAACAAATCAATGAATGCCATGTCTATAGATTTAGTAAACAAGGAATAATCTGCCTTTGATTGTTTAAATCCATTTTTTAAGAGACATTCAATGAATTTTGCATTCCACTATCTCGATGCTTGCTTCAGGCCATATAGTGATTTGTTGAGCTTGCAAACTAGCCTTTTTCTTTCACTTGGATTAGTAACAACAACACCTGGATTAGTAGATTCAATAGCAACAACAACAAAACTTGGATTAACATATTCAATCTTACCAACTATCTCCTCTTGACTCTGATAACCAAGTGGCACTTCCATATATACATCATCAATTAAATCCCCATTTAAAAAGGCTTTATTGACACCTAACTGAGATAAATGCCATCCTTTGATAGTTGTTAAGGATAAGAAGACTCTGACTGTTGTATGCTTTGCAACGGGGCTAAAAGTTTCTTAGTAATCAAACCCCTCATTTTGATTATAGCCCTTTGCTACTAATTTGACTTTATATTTATCCACTGTCTCATCTGCTTTAAATTTTGTTTTATAAACTCATTTACATTTTATTGCTTTCTTGTTTGTAGGTAAAACAATGAGCTGCCATGTTTTGTTGGCTACCAGGGCATCGAGTTCTTCTTGCATTGTTGTTCGCCAATGATCAAACTAGACTGCTTTTTAGGGGGAAAAAATAGACTGCTTGGTGTGAACCCTCGATTTTGCACTCTCGTGATACTATCGCAGTTTGAAACCTGCTAAATTTAGTGAGTTACACATAACTAGTACGGCAATCCCGCTAGCTGGTTAGTGAGCAGGGATCAAGGGGGCAGCGCCCCCGAAAGATAAACGATTTAATTTTCTAAAATTGACCAGCATCACTCTGAACTTGACCATACATTCTGAATCAGCTAGTATTTTCCTAAAACCGACCGGACTTCTCTCGAAACTAACTGCCAAATTATCCGATAATTAATTTTAGATCCACCGCCACTGACTGGTGTGAACCCTCAATTTTACACCTTTAAAATGCTGCTGCAACTTGATACCTGCTAAATTTCGTGCGCTACGCAAAGTCGGTACGGCGGTCCCACTAGCCGGTTAGCAGGCAGGGGTCAAGGGGGCAACGCCCCCTCGAAAAAATACATTTTTATGCATAATATTACAAGAAGATTGACACTTTTTCGACTCTGATTGGACTTTTTGTACCAGACAGTACTTTATCGAAACTGACCAGATTTTCTCCATAACTGACTGCCAATAGGTCCGATAATTAATTTCGGATCCACCACCACTGACCGATAATTTTTTAGACTTCATAATAGCCCGAAAACTGAGCCGAAACCTCAAAAAATAGACCGAAAAAGCCCAAAAATCGAACCAGAGCTTGAAAACTGAGGCACTCTCAGACATCTGCGAGATGCGGCCTCGTGTCCGCCACGCTCTGAGCATGTCCGCGAGGCGCGTCGGCGGACACGCCACCAGCCTCTCGAACGCCGCGCATACCCTTCGCCCGTCTGCCACTGACGCGCATCAGTGGCAGACGTGTTAGCGCGTCTGCCGGCACGTTTGGCGCATTCGCCAGACGCTCTGGCGGATGCTGTGACACTGCCTCGCGGACGCGCGTGTCCGTTCACATTTTTACGAATTTTTGAATTTGCCCCCATCCTTTTCTGCTTTTTGGACCCTTTTTAATCTTTTCACTCCACTCCATTTTCATATAAATACCCCCATCCTCACAACTTCAAAAACACACTTCAAGCATCTTGTTAATTGACTATCCAATTTGCTTCTTCTTCTCTCTTTATCTAATTAGTTTTCTCACTTATCAATTAGTTAATTAATTAAAAATTAATTTTAATTAATTAATTAATTAATTTTTCAATTAGTTTTAATATCAATTAGTTAATTAATTAAAAATTAATTTTAATTAATTAATTAATTAATTTTTTCAATTAGTTTTCACTCACTCTCAATTAGTTAATTAATTAAAAATTAATTTTAATTAATTAATTAATTTTTCAATTATTTTTCACTCAACGTGATTAATCACTTTAATTAATTAATCTTTTTAATTAATTAAAGTTGGGTAATTAAGCAACCAAGTCACCAAATTAATTTCCTTTTTAAAACCAAAACCGATAAAACAATATTTTGGTCCTGAAAATCATTCCGCCCACTCAGAATCCCCCCAAAGAGAAGGTATATAATTTTCTCTCACTAACTCCAAAATCATCTCAAATCAAATTAAATCAATCTGACCAATCCTTAAACCCTCCACCTCATAGTGGAATGAAATACATGAGTTTTGATCCCCATTCAATGGGGTACGTAGGCACGCTTGGAATCTGAATCCAAGCCTCAAATCCAAATTTCAACCAATCCCCTTCCCCTTTTATTTTTAAATGTCAATCCATTGTAAATGTAAATTTTAATTAATGTTATTAGTTATTATTTTGGAGTAAAAGAGCGATCTTGTGATTTTCTTAGTACCCATAAGGGTTAGAGGAAATACTCTCCTTTACTTGTGGATATTTAAATATCTGCTTTTTATTTTTCCATCTGTCTCATAAATTATGTCATACTCATGTATTATAAATTGTCATTAATACTTGTCATCCATGAAATCATCTTTCAAGTCAAATTAAATTTAAAAGCCAAATTGAGATTATTTTAAAACAAAAAACTAAGTCCCCGAGCTCAAACTTGGTTCGAAGATTAGTGATTTTATCATTGGGTAAATTAATCTAAGATTAATAAATTGGAGTCAAAATGGATTTTTCTTTAATTTTTCCCATATAAATAAATTAGGGTGGCGACTCCCGAATCATTTTCAAAAATCAAATCAATTTTATGAGGCGATAGCCGCTTCCAATCGTGAGCACTGAAACCCGTTCATTAACCTCTCTTAAAAATCGCTCCACCTTTCCTTAAGGCATTACATTCCCGAGCGAGGGGAGGGCGTTCAGGCGAGGCCTCACAACCGGTAATTTTTTAGAACCTAGAAAGCCCCGAAAATTGATCCAGAAGTTATGAAAATTGACCCGAAAACTTAAAACCCTGAAATCCAAACTGCCTGCACGAAAGAGCAAGCTGTCTGCCGAGGCAACCGGAGGATCCACTGGTGCACTGAGTGGATCAGCCGACTTCCCTAGCGACAGCCGCCGAAGGATCCGCGCAGAGCCCCGGAGCCTCTGCCCCTCATGCCAGATCCTCTCTGCTGTGCCAGGTCTGCCCAGAGTCAGGGCTGGCAAACCACCGGCTGATCCGTCGGCCATTGACACAGAGTCACCGACTATCTCGGCGACAGTCATCAGATCCTCGACTGTTCGGCGAAGCCTCTGACTTTTCCACTGGTTGGTCCCCCTGTGCACTGAAATTCCGTTTTTACCATTTCCAGCATGATTTTTCATCCCCAAATAGCCCTACCTATCTAGTCATTTCACATTTCCTCTTCCTAAACTACTCTCACCTCATTTTGCCTATAAATAGGTTATTTTCCCCACCATTTCAAATCACCCCTCAAGCTTGTGTTGATAGTTATCCACTTGCTTCTCTTTTCTCTCTCTCTAATTAATCTCTCATACTCACTTTGGGTAGTCACTTTAATTAATTAAACTATTTTGATTTTAATTAATTAATTTTAATTAGTTTTCCACTTAATTTGATTAATTAAATCAATTTAATTATTCACTTTAATTAATTAATCATTTTAATTAATTAAGTAATAGATCCGTTAAATTAATCCCTTCTAAGAATAATTTAATCCAATCCTCCATCCTATCCTCGCTCTCCAAAACGGAATTTCAATCCAGTAAAACCATCCACCCATCACACATACCAAGAAAGAAGGTATAAGCCATTTACCCTCACTCAAATCTCAAATCAAATCAATCTGATCAATCCCTAAACCCCTTTACATTACCGTGAAATGAACTACGTGGGTTTTGATCCCCATCTAATGGGGTACGTAGGCACGCTTGAAATTTAACTCCAAGCCTCAAATCCAAATCCTTAATCAATCCTTTTTCCCTCTATTTTGTAATTATTTGTATTTAATTATGTTGTAATTAAGTTAATTATTTTGGGGATAAATGAACGATTTTGTGATTTTCCTAATACTCATAAGGGCTAGAGGAAATATTCTCATTTACTTGTAGATATTTAATTACTTGATATTTATTTTCCATGCATCCATAATTATGCCATAATCATAAATCGCCATTAATATCTGTCATCCATAAAATCAATTTTTAAGTCAAATCAAACTTTGGAGCTAAATTTAGATTATTTTAAACAAAAAATCTAGTCCCCTAACTCAATTTAGTTCGAATGCTAGTGACTTTATCATTGGGTAAATTAATCAAACAATTAATAAATTTTGAACGATAGCCGTTCCAATTATGAGCACCAAAACTCATACCTAAACCCCTTAAAATCGCTTGCTTTCCTTAAGGCTCTCGAGCGAGGGGGGGCGTTTGAGCGATGCCTCATACTTTGAAATAGGAAGTTGGTTTAACAGTTGAAGAAATAGATAACGTGAAAGATCTGTAAGATGGAGAAAGATGTTGATATGAAAGGTGATTTTGGATAGGATATGAAGTAGATGCATAATTAAAAGACACAACATTTGAAGAAGATTTGAGTTGCAAGTGATAATCTTGCAAATAAGAAGGTGGTGTAGGTATGTCTGGTGCTTTTTCTTATAGGTTGAGAATATGTGGCAGCTTGAGTTTCATTGTGTGGTTGTATGGTTTTAGCCTGTGTTATATCATGTTGAGGTGGTATGATTTCAGCTTACAGTAAAGGCCTTTGAGTGATTTCAGCTTGTAATATATTAGATTAGTGTATGACAGATTGATAAGTTGATGAATTCAATGTCTATGTGTGTGAAGAAGAATTTATTAATAGTTCTGAAGGAAAAGTTGGAAGCACAAGGGATGGTGTTTATGTTGTATGTAATGGAGTTGGGAAAGTTAGTTTTGAAAATAAGGAATTATATGGAAAAACTTCTTCATGAAATTGTACATCTTTAGAGACAAAAAAAAAAAAAAATCTAGACTCTATGTCAAACAACTTGCAACCTTTAACATGTGATGGATAGCCCAGAAAAATGCATTGTTTTGACTTAGTCTCAAATTTCTTTCTATAATTTGTAAGATTGACAGCAAAACACAAGCACCCAAAAGACTTAAGATGTGAATAGGTAAGTGGTTTATCAAATAACATTTCATATAGTGTTTTGTTGTATAAGAGAGGTGTAGGAATTTTGTTTATAAGGTACATTGCTGTTAAAACAACATCTCCCCAAAACTTTATGGGCAAGGAGGCATGAAATAACAAGGCTCTTGCTACATTTAAAATATGTTGGTGTTTCCTCTCAACAACTCCATTCTGTTGTAGAGTGTAGGTTCAACTTGTTTGATGAACAATGACTTTTGAGGCATAAAATGAAGACAAAGCAAATTCCACATCATTGTCTGTTCTAATTGTTTTGATGGATATATGAAATTGATTGAGAATGACATTGTAGAACTGTGGAACTAAAAATGAGACCTCTAATTTGTGTTTCATTAAAAATACTCTAGAACACTTACTGAATTTAGGAGTGTTCACGGGTCAGGTCAGGTCGATTTTTCTCTAAACCCGACCTGACCTTACAGTTAAAATATAGTTATTTGACTTGAAATCCGACCTGACCCAACTAAACTTTGATCGAGTCGAGTTGGGTTGGTCAGGTCGAGTCATTTTTTTTCCCCCAGTTTTTTTTTAAATTATTTACTAAACCCTCGTTTTGTTTTTTAATTATTCATTAAAGTAAAGCCCACTTAACACTCCATGCACTAACTAATTAAGTTCATGCACTACTAATTACATCCTATGCACTAACTAATTACAGTCCATGAACTAACCAATTACAGTTCCAATTAAAGTTCTCAAACTACTAGCTTGCTAGCTAACTGTATGAAGAAAAAAAAAAAAACCACTAACTGTATGAAAAAATTCAATACAAGTCATAATCTCATCACCCAAATCAGGAAAAAATATCTGCTTTTCATTTTAACCATCTTCATGATAAAAAAATTACATCTTTCCACCAGCCATCATTGTAGACATCCACACACATCCCTTACTCCTTACCTGCAATTAAAAAAAAAAACCCAATTAAACAGAGAGCTATATAAACTAATTATGATTAATTAAATTTTGAACACATGATTAAAAAGAACCATTTAACATTGTCAAATTATGAAATTGGATATTTTCTTTGTTACCATTTTAGAGAAAAAAGAACTCTAAATTTTAGAGAAGCTATGGATAATGTTTCCACATTATCCATAGCTTCTCGAAAATCAATCAGAAAAGGCTTGGATTTTAACCAATTTTGGGAACATATAAGAGCCTCTACAATCAAAGGTGATAGAGAACTCCTAAATGGATCTAAAATATGCCCACCCGTGCTAAAAACCGACTCCGATGCAACGGTGGAAACAGGAATAGCTAATACATCTCTGGCTAGTTGGGAAAGAATTGGATACTTGGAATCATTAATTTTCCACCACCCCAAAATATCAAAATTTTCTTGTTCTTCCTCACAAGCTTTAGATAAGTATCTCATTACCTCTGACCTACCTTTTGATCTTTGTACCCCTCTCATATGCTTTGAAAACTTACTTTTAAATGTGGAAATGAAATTACTTTCCATGTCATCCAAACTCATATCATCTGAAGCTTGATTTAAATTAAAACCTCCAAGTCCCACATTACTATAATCACTCACCAAATAATGAGAATATAGTCGAGTCAGAGTTGCTTCCACTTTATCACCCACTATTTTAGCTTTGACATCATCATAAACTCTATCAAAACAATACCTCACATATGCCAACTTAGAGCGAGGGTCTAACACAACAGCAACAAACAACAAGAAATTGAGATTTTCACTATTTTCCCAATATTTCTCAAGTTTTTTCTCATTTGGACAGCCATGGAATCTAAAAGTTCATCTCCATTTCCTTCAAATGAATGCAATGCATCTATCAATGCCATTACCTCATGAAAAAAATCATTTGATGTGACAAACAAAAAACCAGAAAAATGCAACGTCACAATATAAAATAACTTCAAAAACTTCACAAAAATCCTAGCAATCTTCCAATCTTCTTTATTAGGAGAGCCAATGATTTTTTTCCATCAAAGTAAGAATGGTACTTTGAATCTACCACTTCTAATTTGTTAAAAACTTTCTCAAACTTCTCAGCAACTTCTAACATCTTGTAAGTGGAATTCCACCTAGTTTCAACATCAAGGCAAATGAGACCCTTGTTTTCTATTTTGACTTTCTCTACACACATCTTAAAAATTTGTAGTCTAGCAGGAGATGATTTTATATATCTAACTGCATTCTTGATTTTCATAATTGAATCATTCAAGTCTTTCAACCATTCTTTCACAACAAGATTCACAATGTGAGCACAACACCTTACATGTAGAAACTCATGATCTAACATGGTACCCTTTCAATCTATAGTTTCTCTCTTCAAGTATTTAATAGCACCATCATTAGAACTAGCATTATCAACTATGATGGTGAAAATGTGATATATCTCCCAATCTAGTAAACACCTCTCAACCATCTTACCAATTGTCTCTCTCTTATGATTAGGAACTATACAAAAATTTAAAATTCTTTTATGCAAGTTCCATTCACTATCAATCCAATGAGCAATTAAACACATATAATTAAGATTTTGAATTGATGTCCAAGTATCAGTGGTAAGACAAATGCATTGAGACTTTAAAACATGCTTCAATTTTAATTTCTCCTCCCCGTAAATTTTCAAATAATCTCTAGCAATAGTGATTCGAGATGGAATCACAAATCTTGGTTCCAACCTATGAACAAATCTCTTAAACCCCTCACCCTCCACATGCCTAAAAGACAATTAATAAGATAACTAGTTTTATTTTAAAAATATATATATTTGAAAAATGATAAAAAAAAAAAAATTCTAAACAACTTTTGATAAAAATAAGTTACATGATTAATTTATTTTCACGTCATTATATTTTTTAGAAAAAATTTAGAGTGTACTTATTCAATATCATAATTAATTATTTATAAATTTTTATCATATATTATAATAATATAATTAAATTTTATTAATAATTACAACTATCATTCTATAAACTTATAAATACAAAATAAATGGAAAAAGTCAAATTATATGTATATACACATATAAATATTTTGTAGGTAAATGTAAAATACAAATTAAAAAAAAAACAAAGATAAAAGAATGACAAAAAAGAAAAATAAATTAAAAAAAAGGAAAAGTGTGGAGAGAGAGAGATAATTGAGGTAACAGAGAGAACAGGCGCGTTGGCTCATTTTTGTAACATTAGGGGCATATTCGTACCTTGAAAAATATTAAGTGTTGATCTGCACTTTTAGCCAAATATTATGAGTATATTTGCACATTGTCCCTTTTTTTTTTTTAAGCAATCTTTAATTTTATTAATATTATAATGAAAGCTAAATGATAACAAAAAATTTCACGCTTCTAGGCCATAAAAAGCACAAAAAAAAAAAAAAAAAAAAAAAAAAAAAAAAAAAAACGGTAGAAGAGCATAGTACAAACTAGGGCTGAGTAAGGTTCGGTCCAATTCGGAGATTTGAAATCTTCGGGATTGGACCGAACTTCGGAGATTTTAATTTGTGGAGAACCGGAATCGGAACTGAAATAAAAAAATATTCATATTTTATTGTCTCGAAAATTTAGGGATAATACAATTCAGGGATCGGATATTTTAGTCCTAGTCCAATCCAATCCAATGTAATGTGAAAATTCGGAGATCTTGAAAAAAAAAAAAGAAACAAAAATATATAATTTGTTAATTTATATGATAAAAAACAATCAAAACCCAAAATTTATCAATGATTTTAAACAAGAAAAATTATAATTACTGTAAAAGTATATAAATATAATTATATTAGTATTTTAATTAATTCAAATAATTTAATTTTGATTTATATACTATTTAAAACTAATAAATAATTTCTCATAAGTTATAATCAATTTTTAACTTTTTATACAAACTATTAGCCTATTATAAATAATTTCGTATTGATAATATATTTCAGATATGTTAATTAATAAAAAAATATTTTTAAAAATTAGAGTATTAGATACTAACAAAATTTTAATCTAAAATTTTATTAGTATCACACAAATATAGTTACAATTAAAATGACAATATTACTGTACTTACAAACTAATACATCATACTTTCTTATTATTATTTATTGATTAATCACAAAACATATTAAATTTTTTTTTTTAAAACATATATGTAGTGAATTTAAAATGTTTAATTGTAATATATGGTTATATTTTAGTATTATTAAAACTTAATCCACATTATATTACTAATTTTTCATTAATAAAAATTTAATGAACCTAATATTTAAATAAGTTATATAAATATCAATAGTTATATTAAATTGAATTAAGATATATATATTTATAATTCATCTAAATTTTCTTTTGATATAATATTGATAATTTAATAATTGGTATAATGTCATGTATAATCTTATAATTTTTGTGTTATCGATACGTTATTCAATTACCATTACTTATATATTATAAATTAAAAATTAAAATTTTTTTGTTATTTCGATCCAATTCAATTCGGTACAGTTCGGTCTAGTTCTCGGTCTATATATATGTTAATTTTCAGAACCGTACCAAAATATTTCACTTGATCCAGTTCGGTTCAGGAAAAGTCGAAAAGTCAACGGTTCATTCCAATTATGAATATTTTCGGTTCGGTTATTCAATTCAATTCGAAACTTTTAACATCCGTGTTCAGCTCTAGTACAAACTGAGTAATAACTCTAAATAAAACAAAAAACTAAAAATATAATAGTAAAAATGTAGTTAATTATGAAAAGCTATAAGTTAATTAGAATGTAATTATTGTTAGTTTAAGTTTCTAAGTTACTACTGTTTTTTATTTTAGATTTCAATTTTGTAATCTAATTTTTAGGATGTTCCTATTTTATAAACTTTTTATTAGGCAAAAGGGCCAAATTAGCCCTAGAACTTGGCATCCGTTGACAAATTAGAACAAAATCACATTTTTTGTCATCAAAGTTCTCATACTTGACAATTTTTGTCAAATTAGTCATTGGTCAAACTTTGGGCAATGCGTGTGCTATAAAATTAGAAGAAATAGTATTAATTTCATAAGTCTCGTTTGACATAACTTTTCAAAAAAGTGTTTTTCTTAAAAAAAAAAAATTCAGTTTTGAAAAAAATAGGTGAATAAATGATTTTCCAAAAAGCAGGATTGAAAAAATTTCAAAAAAATTAAAAAAATAATCAATTAAATAAAAACATTCAAAAGTGTTATTTAGCCTCAAAAAGCTATTGTGTGATTAATTAATATATTAGTGATTAATGAAAATTAAATATAGCACGGTACTAATTTATGTGATTATAAGTTAGGTTTTAATTTTTTATCACCCCTTGTTAGATTTTCTAATCCGCCCCTATTTGAATGTTATTTATAGATATTAATTAAGAATATTTTGGATTTTGCAATTCTTATGTTCATTTAATTGTTTAATTTTTGTTTTGTCCCTGGAATTTAATTTTTAATACTAAATAAAGATGTGTATAATGATCAATAAAATATTATCAATTTCATTCATTAAATCATTAAATCATTACACAATATTGAAAAATAACTTTCACCCATACCCCTAAAACTTAAATTTAATTGATTATTAG
>CATKHJ010857387.1:0-11416 GCA_949750685.1 Vernicia montana
TTACGAAAAATCACAATTTTATTATATTTTTTCGTAAGTAAAACTATTTTTCATAATTTTTCTTAATTGTGAAAAAATTTAATTTTATGAAAATATGACTTATTTTGTGCAAAACAATAATTTTAAAAATAAATTCTTAAATTAACCAAAAAAAATAATTTTATTTATTTTATTTTATTTCATTAATTTCATAAAGTTAATTTCATTCATTTCGTAAAGTTAAATAATAAAATTATTCTGTTAATTTCATAAAGTTAATTAATGAAATTATTTCGTTAATTTCGTAAAGTTAATTATCAAAATTATTTTTCTATTTCATTTCGTTAATTTTATAAAGTTAATTTCGTAAAGTTAATTAATGAAATTATTTTTTTAATAATTTAAGATTTTTTTTCGTAAAGTTATTATTTTGTATAAAATAAGTTATATTTTCGTAAAATTAAAACTTTTTTTGCAACTTAGAAAAATTACGAAAAAATAATTTAATTTACTAAAAATATAAGAAATTTATGATTTTTCGTAAAAAAACTATTTTTTTCGTAAAATAAAATAAAGTGGATTTATTTTGTTAAAAACAAAATAACCGTAGAAAACACATAGTTAATATAATAATATTTGAACTTTTTTTTTTCTTTTCCTTTTAATTAAAACTCATTCCTATATAGATTTTCTCTCAAATTAAGTACAATATTTGCATACATAATTAGGTGTAAATTATATGCTTACATGCATTATGGATATGATATGAAAATTGATTAATTTCATGTTCAATTGAAAAAAAAATAATATTAATTAATGAGATTCGAACACTGATGTACATCAACCTCCACGTTAATAAGAAGTTAAATAAAAATTATTTTAAAACTTTTTAATTAGTTCATAGAGAATTGTTTAGGTAAAAAAAAAAAAAAAAGGCATAGCTTTCCTTGATCAAATAAGGAAAGCTATGGATGAGCTAACGCATGAATAAAGAAAACGATATGGTCGACCAGAAGCATACAGTTTTATGAAGCATTAAATTTATATTTTTTCCTTTTTTTTTTTTTTTTTTCTTTTTCAATTGTAAGTTGTAAGGAACATTATATTATATATTAGTTTTTGGATCACCTGATTTGCAGAGGTATTAAAACAATATCGAATATATAAAAAAAATTATATAAAACAATTAATATCCAAATAAAGTATTAAAATCTTTTATTATAACTTGACAAATATTCCAACAAAAGTTATATAGGACATAAATTTAATTTTGTAAGATAAAATATATCAATAAATAATAAATTAACATATTGTCCTTGTAAAATATTTAGGATTAATTCTATTGAATTAAAAAAATAGATGTAAAATTAAATAAATAATAAAAAAAATAGTATACCAAATATAATTGTATATATATCACATTACATATCTACTATTAATACTCATACAATGAAAAAAGAATAATAAATTTTATAGTTTTTTTTTTTTATAGATTTCCATGCAAATTTTGAAGAATATCAATAAATCAATCCAAAAGGAATTCTTATTTTTGTTTAATTAATTAATATTAATATAATAATAACAATAATAAAAATATAAAATTCTCAATTGCAATTAATTAAATTTTAATTTTACAATTCTTTTCAATCTGAATTGCAATTAATTAACCTTTAATTTCACAATTAAAAAAAATTGAATATGTAAAAAAATGCTAAATTAAAAATATGTAAAGTAATTGATATCCAAACAAAGTATTAAAATATTTCATGATGACTTGACAAATATTCAAACAAAAAATTATATATGACCTAAATTTAATTTTGTAAGATAAAATATAACAATAGACAATAAATTAACATATCGTTCTTGCAAAATATTTAAGATTAATTCTATTCAATTAGAAAAAATCAAATATGTAAAAAAATGCTAAATTAAAAATATGTAAAGTAATTGATATCCAAACGATGTATTAAAACAAAGTATTAAAATATTTCATCATGACTTGACAAATATTCAAATAAAAAAATTATATCTGATCTAAATTTAATTTTGTAAGATAAAATATAATAAACAATAAATTAATACATCGTTATTGCAAGATGTTAAGAATTAATTCTATTCAATTAAAAAATTAGATATAAAATTAAATAAATAATAAAAATAAATAGTATACTAAACATAGTTGTATATAAATCACAATGTTATCTTTAAGTGATGATCAATTAAAAATAAAAAATACAATAAAGCATAATACTAAAATTAAAATACAAAAATTAAATACCATAATTCAATTTTTTGGACAATTATAGATTTTTTTAATAATATAATATAATTGTATAGAATGACGATCAATATCTAAATTTTCTAATTTAAAATAATCAAAAGGAAAAAAAAATGAAGTCTTACCTTACATTAACATGATATACAATTAACCTAAATTATGAAAAAAAATATATTAGGCTTGAATTTAAATGAAAAAAATATGTAAAAAATCTAATAAACCTTTAAAATTTGATTGATAATGTAAAAATTTAATGGAGGATTCTTTTTATAGGAAATTATAAAATAAATCTAAATCCTATTATAATAAGATTTACTTATGCAATAATAATAATAATAATAATAAATGTAAATCCAAATATAATAAAATTTTCTTATGCAATAATAATAATAATAATAATAATAATAATAATAATAATAATAATAATAATAATAAATTAATGTCTATCTTAGAAATTATAAAAGATTATCAACATATTCTCCATTTTCATACATTTATATATAATTATAGATATAGATAGATAGATATGTTGTTTTCTCACCATTTCACACGTCACATTACCTGTGCCAGCTATCAATCCCATGCACGTGTTTGTGTATATATTTTTATTTTAATTCTTTACCCTTTGAAAATAGGAAAATTATAAACTACTTTTGGTGTAATTATCTCTCTAAACACATTCCAAAAAAAAAAAAAAAAAAATTATCTCATTATACACCAATTTAATTTGAGATTGATATTTTATAATTTATCTCAAGCTCAGAATTTATATAAAATCGATTATAGAGTAGGACAGAGTACGATATTTGAGAATATCGTACCGAATCGAAATACCAAATTGTTTTTAGTATTGTACTGTAAGAAATTTGAGATTTAGAGCGAGAACCATACTAAAAATTTTAATTTGGTACGGTACTAATTCGCTCATATTCAAACCGAGAACTATACCAAACTAAACCGTGTTCAATCGATTCAAATTTGAACATAATATATATATATATATATATATATATATATATATATATATATAACCCATTAAAATTCAAACCTTAGGTTTAGAGCTGAATACAGTACTCGAGAATATCGAATTGAATTGAAATACTGAACTGTTTTAGTACTATATTGTATAAATACTGAACTATTTTAGTATTGTACGGCAAAAACTGTACCAAAAATTTTTATTTAATACGGTACTAATTGTTAATTTAATACCGGGTTGAACCGTCCCCTGCTTAACTCTCGTTATGGGCATATT
This sequence comes from Vernicia montana, assembly GCA_949750685.1. NCBI lineage: Eukaryota > Viridiplantae > Streptophyta > Magnoliopsida > Malpighiales > Euphorbiaceae > Vernicia > Vernicia montana. The sequence goes on from CATKHJ010857387.1 coordinate 3,516, forward strand.
AATCAATTTTTATAACAGGACACAGTACTGAGTCCATATCTTCTTTAATTTCCAATTATTACCTAATTCAGTTTTAGAAAATTGCAAAAAGCTGGAGATGGAAAAAGAAGAATTAGGAAAGAAAATGTGAGAAAGCAGCTAGGCTTTATAAATAAGCACGTGAAGTAGCTATCATGCACTTTGCTTCCTCAACTTTCACTTTTTAATTGGTGAAGTTAAAAAAATGGACATGAAAAATGATCGATCATCTAACCATAATCACCTTTCCATCTAGTAAGTTTTGGTCCACAAGATTATTATTATTATTATTATTTTTATAAATCATAGATTGTCAAGATAACAATCATTTTTTTTTTTTTATTTATTTTATGATCAGACTCATCTAAACACATAAAATTACAATTAAGTTAAGAGTAATTATCGAATTAAAATATGCACATTATTATGTCAAATTAATTATTTTATCAAGATAATCTGTCTTTTTATTTATAAAAATTATTAATTTTCAATCTATAGAACTATTTTTGGTAAATTTGGCTTAGAGGCTGAAGCTCAAGTTTTCAGAGTCTGAAAACTACATTACTAAATTAAACATTCCTTAATAATACTATATATTATAACTGTTGGTATAGATTGTAATATAAATTGTATTTTTTTTCAAACGATAGTGCAATTGTATTTGGACATGTTTCCAAATCAAAAAATTGTCTTTTCAAACAATAATTGTCGCGTCTTAAAGTCCTATAATGTTTATTTTACATTTTTTTTCTCCTTTTTTTATTTTTATTATATATATATATATATATTTGTCCGAATAAAAACCAGTCACTTGCGTTACAACAATTTATAGATTATATATAAAATTGTATATATATTATTTATTATTAGCCCCATAGTCAATCCTACAAGTATAAAAAAGAGTCATGACACGCTAACTCGATTCGCCAAACACGAAAAATTTTCGTGTTAGCGTTGAGGTTTAGCAGGTTTGTGTCGGTAAATGGGTTGACCCGTTTATGACATTGCTTAAACGAGTCGTATAACGGGTTGACCCGCTAATCCGTTGCAACCCGTTTAATTTCACGTGTCGTGTCAACCCGACTTAACTTATTTATAACCCGCATATTTTTTTAGTAATATTAAGAGTTAAAATAGTCATTTATATTGTATTGGAAGAGACAAACAAAATGAATAAAAAAATAAAATGATAAAAAAAACAAAGATAAATAAAATCTTATTTAAATTTATTTGATGGTATTTGTTTGAATGTTTGACATATGAAAATTTTAATGAATTTAAATTTTAATCATGATTTGATTTATGGACAATATTATAGTTAATTTATATAACAAACATATTACATTTTTTAGGTTATAAATGTCATACAAATTAAATGAGTTGTGTCAGATTCATGACCTATATACGACCTAATTAAATAAACGAGTTACACGTGTCATATTCGTATAACCCGTTTAATTTTCGTATCGTGTTAAGATAATACGATTAATAAATGGGTCGTATTCGTGTTGAGTCTAATAATATCACATGAATAAATCAACCCAATACAAATACCAACACCAATGTTTTTGACACCCCTAGTCAATCCTCACAAATAAGAATCTTATCCAATTTTCTACACCTAAAACAAAAATCTGCAACACAAATTCCTGTATTGATAGGTAATTGGTTTCCCTCAACAACAGGAGTTCCGACTCAATTAATATCCTCTTTCGTCTGTCTTTTTTCTCAATCAGGGGAAATAAATCAAAATAGTTAATATGGTTAATTTCTATCCTTTAACCAACATAGATAAGTAATAATTTATTACTCCCTCCGTTTCATAATAACCGTCGTTTTAAAAAAATGTACTTAGATTAAGAAAATAATAAATTAGAAATAATTTCAAATCAAATAGATTAATATACCTTTAATTTGTCTTTCACCAAAACTCTATCAATAACACTAAGTCAATTAATAATAAAGGTAAATTTGAAAAAAATCAATTAATATTACATTGGGTTTGTAAAACGACAATTATATTGAAATAAAATCACTTTTCTAAAAAGACAGTTATTGTGAAATCGGAGGGAGTATATTATAACAAAAATTATTACATAAAGCAGCTTAATTAACTAGCTAATAATTATATAATAGGTCAAGCATACAAATCCTCAAACTATTATTTTAATTTTCTCTTCAAAATATATAACTTTCAACATCTTTATGAGTAATATAATTATTATACCTTTAATTTTTTTTCCTTCTTATTAATTAACATCATTAAATCATATCATGATTTTAACACTAGTCACATGCATGCAACTGCTCTAGCCTCTAAGTTGCTCTTAAATTAGATAAATCCTTAATTAGACTGGTATCTTTGGATCCCAATGTGAAATCTCGGAATTTTTTTTATCAAGGTATTTTGGATATTTTGTGTGCATTCGTAGGCTCAATTCAAATTATGTGTTAGAGGTGATGATTTAAGGTATAAATATGAATTTTGAAGATAATTTAGGTTATTTTAAGTATAATTTGTATTTTTGATGATTCAGGGGTATTTTGATAAATATAAAGGCAATTTAGTCATTTCACTTGGTAATTAGTCATCAGGTATTAAGGGCTAGTGAAATGATATTTAATTGGTTGAATTAGGATCACGTGGAAAAATATGAAATAGAGGCTTAAAAGTGAGAAAAATAAGGTGTTTTAGAGTTAAATTGGATAGAGCATCTATATTTAAACTCCTTTAGCTAGCCATTACAACGGACTTTTTTTACAGATTAAAAAAAAAAATTCATAAGAGATAGTCATTGTCATTTTGAGCTTCGCGGGCAATTATTTTTTTCGTAGTTTTGAGGCGTTTCTTCGTTTTTCTTGGATTTTCATGGAGGATTTTTGTCACACTCCGATTCTAGTGGTACGACGATCTTAAGGCATGTGTAAATTTAAAATCACTGAAAATTCATAAAATTCAATACTACCCTAAAAACATACCCTGGATCAGCATACTTATACAATCATAACATAAACATATATGCATTCTAAAACCATCCATAGTCTAGAACAATTACCAAAAAAAAAAAAAAAAAAAATCTTTCTATTTTATTCATTTAAATCACTTCATACATTGATCCTTTCATTTTAAAGAGCATCTAAATAAAGATACAATAGCCTTAACTTTTACAATTACAAACTTAAAGAAATAAACATATACATCTTAAGCTTCTTTAGTGGAGAAGGATGATCAAGAAGCTCTAATTACACAACTTCTAAACTCTTCTAATCTACACCTGAAACTATAGACGAGTATTAGATGAGTCGTCAACTAAGTGAATTATGAAACGTATAAATACTTGGGGGGTTCATGAAAGAGCATTAAATCTATATACATATATACATAAATATCATTTCGTTGGGTATCAAAGAACAGTATATATGTGTCAAAGACAAACAGACACTAAAGGTACTTATGTCATAACAGAATAATACATACAATAGGAGATCTAATGGGTAGGATGGGATCACAAATCCCACAATCTCAATTACTAGGAGGAGACTCATAAGCCTAGCATTTTTAAGCACTCCCAGAACAAGAATTAAAACCCTTGAGCCAAAATTAAAACCAACAATAATTTTGGCACACCCAGTGGGACACACTCTCATGGCACCAAAAACAAGAAATTCTACAAAAGAAGTTGTTGTTGGTTCTCATGAACCGCAAGATGACACTGCAACAGCAGTGCAAGAAGGTCTCATTCCACACTTTGTGGAGAAAATTTAGCGTGGGTTGGCTTCTCCACAACTAGTTCACCAAGACAACACACTAGAGCTAGAGATTCCAACAGGCCCTGTTGTTGGAAATCAATGTAATATTCTTAAGTCTATTGATGTCATTTTTCCAACTAATAATTTACAAGTAATCATTGAAGAAATGAATAGGCAATCTAAGAATCAAGCTTTGCTTTATCAAGCACTATTTAGTTTGATCACTCCACCACAAAGCCCTAGACAGACTAAAGTCCACAGGCTTATTAGGCAACCCTTAGAAGACCTCGGGGGGCAATTTTCTGTTTAGCAAAAGGCTGGTGATTCTCACCGCCTTAAAGAATGTGGTTCACCCCCTCACAGGAGAGAGGAACCAAGGACTGTGCCTACTGGTTGTCTAAGGCAGGTTTTACAACAACAGTTGCATGCTAATACTAACCCTATTAATTATCCTATTGTGTATGACAACGATGCAGGTTTCAATGGAAAAGGGTTAGTGAACTTAGCATCACCAGTCAATAGGATTCCACAACAAGTCTTCAGGGAGCAAGTTCCTGTGGATATTGAAGTGGACATTATCAATAAGGGAGTGCTTAAATTCCCTGAGAAAAAGAATCCCATGCTCATCAATCCACCAGTGGCCACTGTTAATTCCATGGCTATTGATTATAAGTCCCTAGTGATTTATGTTGACAAGCGGAAAGCCAAAAGGCCACTGAAGGTCCGTAGGCAGAAAAGTTTTAGATTGTGGATTCCTAAAGCAAAGCCATCTCACCACATAAATAGGCTACCAGAAAAATCACCAAGAGTGACTTACTAATACAAGTTCCACAGGAACCAGCCTTAATTCATTGTTTCACCTGCTGTGGAACCAATTCACGAGTGGCAACATGTAGAACACAAGAAATTCCCCAAGCCACTCTCCAGGACTCATAAACGCAGACTACAAAGACAAAGGGCTGATGTCAGAAGACAGGCCAATCCATAGGACTTTCCTCCTAGGGAAGTCAACAGGAGTAGATGCAAGAGAAAAGCAACTAAGGACTCTGAGAGTTCTAATAAAGATCTACTAGAGAACCATCTGGTAAATTCGATTCCAAGGTATTTTACTCTAAACTTCCTAGTGCTGATATACTTATGGAGTTTATTATTGCAACAAGTTGGGATGATGTGGAATCACATGGTAGGGAGTGTGGGATTTGTGAGTCTTCTACTGTTACTGAGACATTTATTATAGACTCGGTTAGTCGAGTCATCAGTGCACATGGTCTAATGGATTTTCTCCCATTAGTCAAGGTGTTCTGTCATATGTGGTCAAGACTAAGTATTGGCTCGGTAGGATTATCATCATGAATATAAGGTTAGCCCAATGGCCTCGTTATTATCAAAGATCCGTTTAACATTTCAAATGGTTTTCATGTCTCAATAGATAGTAAAAAATATCAATAATATTATAACAATAACAATATATCACTTAGGTCATTTAGAACAATAAAGGAATGAAATTCAACAGAAGCTACATATGGTGGTCTTACCATGCATTCATACATTTCATAACTTACCCCACTTGCTATAATCGCTTCAATAAAGCTCAAATCATCATCATACATGGCATTTAACATCTTTAGGCTCGCTAGAACACTGATCTATACTAGCACTAGACCGAACTCTTGTAAAGAAAGCTAGGAGAACGATCTACCACTTGGATCATTGGGTTTTATATTTGAGATTGGGTGGCTTCTTAAAAAAAAAAAAAAAAAGGAAGAATGAAGGAGATCGTATTTAGATATGGAATCTAGAAGAAGATGAAGAACTTTTATTTAAAAAGAAAACATAAATGTTTTTGATAATCTCTAGAATGGTCTATACATCTTTTTATAGAGAAAAAGAATGAATAAAATATTTTTAGTGGCCAACAACTGTCCATTGGGTAAATAACTTTCATTTATAGCCATTGATTTTTCTAGAAAATTATCAGTGGTAGGTGGCTTTCAACCCTATCCATACAAACTTTAACACAACTTAACTTATAACAAAATATCTAATCCCACTATAAAAAACTTAAACTTATCTGCACACAGTTTAACACTATACAACACCGAGCCTATCAGATCTCCTAAAAAACCTACACATATATTCGTAACCTTGATACCAAGTTTCCAACTTGTCTCACTTGTTCCGAAATCATCAGCTTGCTTCGCTTCATCCTACACAAGTTTGTCTTCATCTTTGTCATAGTCATACCGAGTCCTCTACTTGCTTGTTCGTATCAAGTCTGTCCATTCGCTTTGCTCATATCGAACTTGGCTTCAGCTCGCTCATCGTCTATCGAGCTCGTCTTAATCTTCATCATACCAAACTCTTCAGCTCGTCTTTGTCCTCGGCCAACTACCTACTTTGTCAGCTCGCTTACCTCATCGAGATCACATAACTTTCCATCGAGGTTTCATCCTCATCAACAAATCTCATCCTCACAATCGAACCTCATCCTTAACATCGAAGCTTCTCCTCACCTCGTAATCATTTTCCTTGTTATCGAAGTTCATCCTCGTCATCAAGACTCATCCTTATAAGTAAAGCTCTACTTTATCACTGAACCTCATCCTAGTGTCAGACACTCACTGAAATAGAGAGTCTATCAATCCTATCTCCTTTTCCCCAAAACTTGCATAAAAGTCCAACAAAACCTCTCTAACCATCCTTTCATCCTCGTTCTAGTCAGTAACAATCCTTACACTTCAACTTGCAAACTTCCATCACTTACTAGGTACTAGTATCAATCGTAACGGGCATTCATAATCTATAACGAACATTACTTTGCTTTTTGTCCCTTGTATAAATTTTTAAAATTCATATATACTTAAAGAACATCATAAAGCATACATCCAACAAAAAATTTAGGGTATTACAATTTTATAGGTAAGTTCATTATAATGATATTCATATAATCTGAAATTTATGCATTTGTTATTGGAATAAGATTTTTAGAGAACTAAAATTGAGATTTTGGTATTGGATGGAAATCAAATATTTAATTAGAATTAATTGTTTGTTTGGAGTGTTGATGTCTTGATTGAGCATTTTGATGGTTTAAATATTGGAGGGGAATGATTAATTCTTGGGTTATAAATTTTTGGAGCTAATTAATTCTTTCTATATGTTAATTTAGATTAAGTGGAGAAATGATTAATTGGGGACATAATTTCTATAGGATTGTTAATGATTGTTTTTGAGTTGTTGTGTGTTGGGAAACAATTGAGTATGCTAAAGTTGTTAGTTGGGAAGGTTGAGCTTGTTTTTAATTATGTAATATGGAGATTATATCTAATGTTTATTGCTGAAATTAATTTCAAGAGATTTAAAAACAATATTATGTTAATTGGATATTAGAGTTTGAGTACTTGAGTTCTTGGTGGGATCAATTTGGAGGGGGTAAAATAGACTCTTTTTGGACTGAATTGTTATGGTAGGATGGTATATTAGGTTATGTTGATTGTGTAATTTTTGGTAAATTTTTTTTAGTAAGGGTGATATGAGTTTTTGGTTGGTTTTATCTTGCTGTCTTGTTACAAGTTTGTATAATTTAGCTACTGTATTTTCATATTTTGAAAGGGTTGTTTTAGGTTTTTTTGCATTAAATTTTATAGTAATTATCTCTAAGGTGTTAGGGATATTTGGTAGAAATTTCAATTCATTTGAGCTTGGGGATTGGAAGATATAGTATCATTTGTACTTGCTGCCTAGATTTGACATGTTAATCGGGACTGCTTAAAATTGTGATTTGGCACATAGGGTAAATGATCTCATATTGCTATTAAATTTCATGTGTAAGTCCTTTAAGGTCTTGAAATAATATATGGATATTGTTATTTCATTTGGTGAAGGTATGGGGATTAAAGTATATGGAATGTTGCATGTTGCCTGGTTTTGGGTAGCAGTCAGGACAACCTATTTATGACTGGAGTTTGGATGAGAAAATGGTATTGGATAGAGGTGCTTCTTCAAAGGTTTTGCTTCCTTAAGATGTTAACTTTATTTTGCTAAATTTTCAAAGAATTTTAATGTAACACCAAAAGAAGAAAGAGAAAGAATATATATATATATATATATATATATATATATATATATATATA
>CATKHJ010857491.1:0-10208 GCA_949750685.1 Vernicia montana
AACAAGGAATTTCATATACTTGTTTTTTAATTTGCTGGACAATCCTAGTATGCTCACTAGACCATGAAACTGGATTCTTTTTTAATCTATCATGCAGGGGTTTTGCAAGACAATTTATGTTTGGACAAAAATCTAAGACGTAATTTAAACTTCCTAAAAATCTTTGGAGTTATGTTTTGTCTAGAATTTTATCTGTAAATTTACTTGCAAAAGTTAAAGATATCTCAATAGGTGTAATAGTTCCTTGTGTAATGTAATGACCAAGAAATCTAATACGAGTTTGGAAAAAAGAAATATTTGATTTACTGACAACTAAGTCATTTGATTTTGCAACATAGAAAAATATTGTTAGATGTTTAAAATGATCATCAATTGAATTTGAGAAAATTAAAACATCATCAACATATATAATGCAGAATTTGGAATATGTACTAAAAATATCATTCATAATTCTTTGAAATTCTGAAGGAGCATTTTTTAATCCAAATGGCATGACATTCCATTCATACTATCCAAAAGGAACAGTAAATGCAGTTTTATATTTATATTTAGGATGTATTTGAATTTGCCAAAATCCTGATTTCATATCAAATTTAGAAAATACAAATGCATTATGAAGTCTTTAAAGCATACACCGAAAATGTTGATTTTAATAGTATACATATATATATATATATATATATATATAATTAGTCCATATAATAATAATTTATGTATATTAAAATATTTTAATAAAACATAAGTTAAAAATAAAAATATGATCTAGTTTAACCTAATTAAAAAAAGAAAAAGAACGATTAATTTTTTTTTTTTTATTTTGCCCAAGGAAAGAATTAGTTAGCATTAAAAGGACATGAAACCCAAATAAGTACAGGTACATTTAAAGAACATGGGGTAGCCCAACAACAATAAACACAGACTTATTGTCTAGTAAAAACCTACCCACAATTGAGTTATTTGACTTAGGCTTAAAGCCCAATATAAAGAACACAACCCACATACTGGAATTACACAATTGCCCTAAGGTCACCTCTCCACCGGAACCCTCTACTGGCTTGCTGTCCTCTACCACAGGAGACTAGAAAATTGAAAGAAGTAGTCTAGAAATAACTGTGGCTGAGCTCAACCCTAAAGAATATGTACTTATAGGCTCCAGAATCACCCTCCATTGCTACAAACGCTTAAAAACAGTGGTTCTAAGGTAGAAATTGGCCTCCCGGTGAACGGACCGAAGCCAAAACCAAGGAAGAGCCAGTCCACTACCCAGTGCTTTGAGATTCAACCACAAAACCAGAGTAATCATACAAACCTCCACTGAAAATTCCAAGCCAAAGCCAACCACTCTTTCTCCCACCCACCGACGAAAACACAAAGGCTTCTCTGAACAGAGCTGAAATCAATGTGTGGGTCGGACGTAGCCGTAGGAAGAAGCGGCAACGCTGCCGAAGGTGACCACCGTCACAGATCCAAAAATCCTAGATGAAAGGGAAGTCAAATAGCATACAAAATACAGCAAAACGACTTTATTGTTATCTAAAACTAAGGAAATGTAAAAAGAAAAAAGAAAGTATTTTCGCTGGTGGCCTAAGCCACTGGAGTTAATCCTAGACAATGGCCTGAGCGGCGCTAACAAAGAAGGAAAAACCTAACAAAGCAAAAGTTAAAGAAAGCAAAAAAAAGAACCATTATATATTTTAATTGGTATTACAATTTTAATTTATATACATCCTTACCTTCAAATTTTTTTTTATTTTAATAATAGCCTTACAATCAGTGTTGTTAAAATCAGATCAGACTGGCCGGTCGGACCGATTAAATTGGAAACCGATCACTGATTCGATTTTTAAGTACAAAAAATCAAAAAATCATTGAACTGAAAAAAAATCAAATTGAAAAAACTGGTGAACCGATCGAACCGAAATTTACAAAACAACTCCGTTTTGAATTTAATAAAATTTTTAAAAAAATTACAGGAATTAAATCGAATTAATCGGACCAACTGAATTACAAACCAATAAAAAAATTGAAGGCGACAAACCAATAGAGAAATCGGTTTAGCTTCCGATTTTAACAACATTGCTTACAATAAACAGATGGAAAATATACTGTACAAATCAGGTGGAGCCCTTTTGAAAAATGTGCACGCACAAATTATATCTATATCTTTACACGTTAGTCTGCCCTTTATTTCATTTCTACAAACAGTGACGGAGCATATTCACATTTGCTGAAGTATCTGCATCAGCCAAAAAAGAGCTCATGATTGGCTGATTTCGATGAAGAGAAGAAGAAAGAAAGAAAAATCAGAAGAAGATTCAGAACCCACAAAGACAGAGAGATTCAATATGGGTTTCTCTGAAGACAATCTAAAAGGCTTTATTTTGGCTTTGTCATCAAGTGCCTGTGTAGGGGCAAGCTTCATTATCAAAAAGAAAGGCCTTAGAAGAGCTGCTGCAGTTTCTGGTGTTAGAGCTGGTATTTTTTTGTTTGAATTATCTCAATTTGTTTTTTTTTTTTTGGATTTTTCTGAATGGGTTTTGGTTTTATTGAAATGGGTTTGTTTTAATTTCTTGTATGGTTGTAGGTGCTGGTGGATTCTCATATCTCTTGGAGCCTTTATGGTGGTTGGGCATGTTCACGAGTAAGTTGAATTATTTTTGTTTTCCCTCTTGTAATGTTCTTTTGTGTGTATTGTTCACTTTTGTAGGATTTTATGATCCCCTTTTTTTTTTTTTTATGCAAATGAATGGATATTTCATTTTTGTTTGAGGGTTGTTTGTATCTTGTGACTGTTTGATTTTATTGTAAAATTTCATTGTAATTTTAATCTTCATCCAATTATGGCAGCTCAAGAAGTTAATTGAATTTTTTTTTTTTATTTGGGTTAGTAATTGGTCAAATTGGTAGCATTCTAGCTGTTTAGTGCATGTAAATTGGGATTTGTTGTTCCCATTAAATTATTGACTGATTATCTGTTGAAAATCTTTGGTTGTATTCTGATATACAGTGATTGTTGGAGAGGTTGCAAACTTCATTGCATATGCATTTGCACCTGCAGTTCTTGTTACCCCACTTGGTGCATTGAGTATTATTGTCAGGTAATCTCTTGGCATCGTATACATCTTTTTGTCTGAGTTTATTTAGTATTCTCTTCCTAAAATCATGTACCATTTTATTTTTAAATGGTGTGTAGTGCTGTGTTGGCACACTTTATCTTGAATGAGAGGTTACACAAGCTAGGGATCTTGGGTTGTGTGATGTGCATCACTGGTTCTATCATAATTGTGGTTCATGCCCCACAGGAGCACACTATCACTTCTGTTCAGGAAATATGGACTATGGCAACTCAACCAGGTTAGTCTTCAATCTGAAGATCTTTGCTTGAGTCCATTTCATTCAAGTTCATAATACTCTTTATTGTTGGCTAACCCTACTGCCATCTATCACAGCCTTTTTGCTTTATGTGGCCTCAGTGATTGTGCTTGTTTTTATTCTGGTATTCCATTTTTCACCACAATGTGGGCACTCAAATGTCTTAGTTTTCACCGGCATCTGTTCGTTGATGGGTTCTCTTTCAGTAAGTCATTTGAACTATTGATGGTACTTTTTCTAAAATTTTTGTTTATTGTAAGTCCAAATATGTCCATAATGGTGCTTTTGTTTTTTTCATTTTAATAAATTTTTTGAATTCAAAGTTGAATTGCAGGAACATTTTTTCTAAAAAAAAATTTCTGCATTTTGTAATGCCGATGTACATGTCAATAACAGTCCTTTTGTTTTTTTCATTTTAATCAGTATTTTGAACTCAAGTTGACTTGTAGGAACTCTTTTTTTTCCTTCATTTTGTAAAGCCAATATGCATGTCTGAAGTCAAATGATTTGCATTGATTGAGTGGTTGTGAAAACAATTTCTGTGGTGATCAGATTTAGTTATCAGCTAAGTGGATATATTGTACATTCATTCTTTACTTGAAATGTGTTGAAGTCTAAAAATATTCTTGGGAGATTGAAAGTAGTCAAGTGATTGATGAAAAATTTTATAAATAGATTAAACAGATTCCTTGGTTAGGGTAAGCTGGAGAGAGTTTTTCTGAGTGCACTGATTTACATTTATTGTCTAATATGGCTTTGGCTAGTCATTGACTTGGATTGTTTCTCCTTCGGACATTGGGCTGGAAGAACTGACTAAAATCATATTTCTTTAATTATTTTACATTAATTTTACCATTATGTTGTGTCTGCATCCGTGTAACTAGTTCTCAGTCTGCAGGTGATGAGTGTTAAAGCTGTTGGAACTGCATTAAAATTGACATTTGAAGGAAACAACCAAGTAGTCTATCCAGAGACATGGTTTTTCATGTTTGTCGTTGCTACATGTGTCATCACTCAAATGAATTATCTCAACAAGGTTAGTGGAGATGTCCCAACGCCTTTTCTTTATTATTTTTTCTGTGGTATCCAATACTTTTTCCCCCCTTTATTCAGCTTGTATTTCTTATCTCGGCAACATCTTGCTATTGCAGAAATATAAAAGATGCACCATTATATCACTATCACCTCCTTACCTCTTCTGTGTTCCTTTCTGTTTTGTCTTCTTTTCCCTGGAAATCTTCTCTGTTCCAGTCTTCTTTTCTAAAATGCCTTTAATGTTTAGGCAGTCATGTCTGGTAAATCTGGCATGCTTTTGGACATATCTGAGCAAAATTTTTATTTGTTATTTACTTGGTGGCAAGTTATGTCCAGAATATGTTCCTTTCTTCTGCTCCCTGCACATATATAATCTGAGGATCTGCCATTATATCTGCAATAAATAAAAGTTATTGGTCTACGTCCCTACTCATCAAATTATCGTTCTGCTTCTCCAATCAATCAGGTGCTTTCCTGGAGAGTTTAGTCAGTTGACAAAATACTTTTGTCTCGCAATGTTGTTAATTGTAGCCTTCCTTTACCAATATAGAGGTCTCGTATGCTAAATGTGGCTTTGGATCATAAGTTTGGTTGGTGGATGAAAACAAAATGATATTTAAGTGGGAACCCACACACCTTCCACAAAAAAAAAGTAAAGAAAACCTAATTATCCGTATTTTGCAATTCCATTGTTGAAATTTGAAACCTCTATATTTACTCATCATTTCAGTGGTTCCAAATTCTTTTGATGAATTCCCACGAGCATTCTCATTTTTATTTGTAGCTAGCTACTGTTCTCCTTTGAATACATTAAATTTCATCTGCGGTGGTCTTCTCCTTCTTTTTTTGTCTTATTCTTCCTTCTTTGTTGTGAGATCAATCTTCGACCAAGAAACTAGTATGAAATAATCATTTGGAACTTAGTCGCTATTAGCTTCAAATGGAAGGGTATATGCACTCCAACAAGATTCAAATTTGTCAAATGTGCAATCCCAACTCTGTTGGCTTGATTCAAGCTTGGCCTTTACTTTTTACTAGCAAGTGAGTTGTGGCCTAAATTCCTTTGATGGTGGAAGTTCCCCATGTGGTAAATGTGATGACCTTATGGAAAGAAAATTTGGTATTAAATCGAATCTATAGATGCTTTACCACTTTAAGCTACCTCCAAACAAGGAAGGAAGCATGATTAGCAAAAGTTCTGCAATAATTGGGACCCTTGATAGAGATAATGTCATGAGATATATTGAGTGGTATAATATAAGGGGGTCTGGTGTTAAGTTTTGAGGTTTTTACTGTATATTATCCAGTGCGAAGCTTCTTGAATATGAAGTTGACACAGTGCATAAATACAGAAACAATATAATCATAAAATTGAACATCTTTTGCTTGTATCTTACTCATAAAATACCCAGTTGGAGGGCAAGTGGAATTTATATAGCTGATGCATGGTTTTCACTTAAATGAGTTAGCTTGCTTGAGTGGAATATAGCAGGTAACAACATGTATAATTTGAAGCATGATTTTAATGTGAAATTAAAATAGAAAAAAATATCTCTGAGATCAAGTTTGCAGTAAATCAACTTGATAATGTGCATAAGCAGTCATTTTGGTTGGTTTGGACTTAAAATTATTTAAGGCCCCTTCTGTTTCTTGTGATAAGCCTTACAAGGACTTTAGGGAAAGTTCATAATTAAATTCTTAGAGGGGCCTTTGTGAGTGAGACTTTTGTACTTCTAGCTTTCTGTTTTCAGTATGACAAGGGAAACTTGATCTTGACAAGGAAATAAGAGAAATTCTGGCCTTTTACTAAAATTGTCACAGTCCTTTGCTTTCAAGGGCAAGAAATCTATCAAATTGCTCGGAATGGTCAATGGTTATAGAAGATAACTTTTTAGTAGTTGAGGGCTTCCCAGTCAACTTTCTCTTTTCAGGTCAAGATATGGCACTTTTGAAATAGCCACTGCCTGTTAAATTTCCTCATTTATTGCTAAAAGATGTTTTGCATGTTCTAAACCAAATTACCGCTTTGAAAGAATTGTAGTTTGTGTTTGTAAAACTAAATAAATCAATGACTGAAAATTTTTACTTGTATGCTTCTCTCTAGTAACCACATATCTTATGTAGCGCTAGCTTCATGGTATCCAATCAGCTGTCATATTAAAGTTCTCTTATTTGCATTCATGTTACATTATTATCTATATTTAAAGCTAGTTAACATGTATCTTTTATGTGAAATTAATGCTATAATTATTCTTATTATGCTTAAAACTACAATTCTAATGTTTCAGGCACTTGATACATTCAACACTGCAGTTGTTTCACCCATTTATTATGTCATGTTCACATCACTTACAATTCTTGCCAGCGTCATCATGTTCAAGGTGCTGTTCATTTCTTATAGCAACTTATATCATAGTTTGATAACTTCAAACTTTTTTTTTTAATTTTTATTTTTCCTTAGTGTTCCTTTCACTTAAAGATTACTTCATTAAGTGGAAGGAAAATATCAATGCAGCTTCATCTTTATTGCAGAGTGATTTTATATATTGACCACAAGCCCTGTTAACTAGACATTTTGAATGTACAAACATTGTTTACATAGTGGGGCATTTCAGGCAAAGCCATGCTTCCCTGCAAGATTTTTATGCTTCGTTGTGAGGCAGTAGTAATTAGGCTTTGGTTGATGATAAAACTATTTCTGGGTCCAGACCTAAATTCCAAACAGGATGTTTAAATCCAACTTGTGGTTCTATAGGGTATAAAATTTTTATTGGTTCTCATCATGTATCTGACATGAACATATCTGGATGGTAAAATTTATAATCTCAGGATTGGGATGACCAAAGCATGGGAAGCATTGTTTCTGAAATATGTGGCTTTGTCGTTGTGTTTTCTGGTACCATCCTATTACAAACAACCAGAGAATATGAAAGAAGTCCATCCTTCAGAGGTGTGTGATAAACATTTGTTCTTGCACTTTCTTTGATTTCCTTGAAACAGATGGAATATATATGAATTCGGTTGGGGTTAATATTCTTCAGTATTGTAACTGCACATGGTTTTGTACCTTCAACAAACTCAGGTGGCTATGCTCCTTCATCCCCGACATTATCTACTGGACTCTGCAGTGGGAATGGGGATTTTTTGAGGCATGAAGAGGGAGATGCACCACCAACTGATGAATTTTGTTTACAAAGACAATAGATGACTATCTTAGAAGGACCCTCCTGCTTCATCTAGTTATGCAAGGCAAAATCCTAGTTCCAAGCTTTTCCAACGACATCCTCATCAGATGACATTGTTACAGCATTTCTGGTTCTGTCCAGAAATACCGTGAGTTGAAAATTTACATTGGGGCAGTTTAAAGGCTCTCACTCGGAATATCTTTTTGTCAAGAGGTATGAAATGGGAAAATGGGTACTGGCACTTTCTTGGGTACATATTTTTCTGGTGTTTTTCAAGATTGCTGGTGTCAATGGCTTATTCAGCTTGCTGAAATCTTAAAGGCAGCTTGAAAGAAAGTGGTGTTGATTCCAGCAGATCCTGAAACCAGAATCCTACGAAGAAAACGGAGTCTTTTGAAATGTTTTTTAAGCTGTGAAATTGATGTTTGTTGTTAGTAAAAGAGATTGTGCATGTAGGTTAGTATATTTGTTATTGATTGTTTGTAGGCATGTAGATTGATTGTTCATGAGCTAAAGGTAGCAAGAATGAAAATTTGTATTCTTTGATCAGGTTCTAGCAACAACAAATATATTTATAAAAATGAAATTTTCTGTGGATTAGATTTTTTTCCTCATGTCTTGACTTAAAATAATGGGGCCATTAAGCTGATAAATCTATGATGGCGAAATCCAATTTGGAATTGTATTTTAAACTGCTTCTTGAAGAAAATAATAATAATTATTATAATTATAGTTACTCTTTTATATTTTCTGCAAGTCGGTAGAAATTAATTTTAAAAATTTTATTCCAAAACTTCCCAAAGACATCTTTAATAGTTCTTTTATCATCAATGATCCATTTGTGTAAAAGAAATAATTTGTGGAATACATTCCAAACTATTTGAATGAATTTTTTTGGAAAATAGTATTTTGGGATTATTAAACTTATCATATTTTGTTTATTAACTTCTTAAATTTTTATTTCTCTATATCAAGTTCTTTAATCCCCTTTTTCTTATATTGTGGTTACAATAAATGAGAAATTTATTATTGATAGTTTACAAATGATCTATTGGCTTGAAATACCTTAAACTTTTCGATTTTTTTATGATTCTATCATAGTTTTTGAAAATAGGATATTATATCTCAAACTTCTAAAGTTGTTCGAAATTGTATTATTGGATTAAAATTGATCTTTTATTTTTTTTTTCTCTCTTAGTAGCATATATAACATAAATTAAAAATATAAATCACATGTTACTATTTAATCCTTCATATTTAATTTAATTAACAAATTTATTACTCCTTTTTGAGAAACAAATTAAATGGTTCCTCAAATTTATTTTTATTAATAAAATAATATTTCCGTTTAAAAGAATTAAAATATTCCATTAATTAAATAAAAAAAACAAAATATGTTTATATATATTATGTGGTTATAAAACCTAATATATTATTGTCTCTAATTTTTTTTATTTCTTTTTTTAATAAAAACTCAAATTAAATATTTTTTCCGAATTTTTTCACCTAATATTTTCTAAAAAAATAAAAAATTATTCTGTAAATTTTAAATAATAAAAAATATTTTTATTATAGATAACAAAAAAAATATATATATTCTACACTATCAAAAAATACATAACCTTTTATTTTAATTATTTTGAAATGCATATATAATTTTTTTACTTAAAATATATATATATTTTTTATATTATTAGAATATATAACTATTTTTAAAATTTTTTATAAGAAAAATTATGTTTCATTGAACTAAAAACTAAAAATAATATTATCTTAATTATGTACCAAAATTAATTTTGAATCTAATTAGACAAATAGAAAAAAAAAATCACTGATCATTTTGATTTTTTTAACTTATAATCAAGGGTATTTTAATAATTTACTATTAAATTTGCCATTAACTGATAAAAATTAATTTTGAATAACAATAAAGAACTATTTCATTAATAAATATAAATGTGAAAAATTATTTAATTCGTTTCTCAGAAAGAAGGGATGAACTTATTAACTAAATTAAATATGATTGACTAAATAGTAATATGTCCTTTATATTTTTAATCTATGTTATATATGTAGGGTGTTCATGGTTCTGTTTGATCGGTTTAGAGTAAATGTTTCTAACTAAACTAATAAAGTCGGTTTTTAAATACTTCAACTCTTAACCAAACTAAATAATGTTAAAAAATATCCAAACCAAAACTATTTGGATTCGGTTTAGATAGTCGGTTTAATAAAAGTAAAAAAATAAATAAAAAAAAATTGAAAAGATCATAGAAATTTAACAAACATTAAAATAAAATCATATTACTAGATAATAATCAATCTTATCAATATTATATAAAAAAAAAAAAATTTCAGATTGTATACTCGAAATTCTATAGCATAATAATAATAAATTAGAATGAAATATTCCACAAGAAGTTAATAGGGATCAAAATAACAATATAAAAATTTTCTAAAATATAGAAATTCAGTAAATATCATAAACTTTTAAAAAATTTAAAAAATAATTTGCATATTAATAAATTACATATCTAAAAAAATACATAATTTTATTATATTATTGGTTCAGTTCGGTTTAACTAGATTTTCATTTTCTTAAACCAAAACTAAACA
>CATKHJ010857639.1:0-11502 GCA_949750685.1 Vernicia montana
TTGTGTTGGGGTTCTGATCCGGGAATCGTATATGCATGTTTGGTTATAGATTAGTATTGGGTTCTACGGGTTTTCGGTGGCCTTACGCCTACCCATGCCCTAGGACCGTCGCGACTCGGTAAGCCGGGTCGGGTCGTGACACGGACATTCAAAAATGTGAAGGCTCATTCAAAATGCTTATGTGTTAACAGTAACCTTTTCACAATTTCATGAATGTTCGTTCATATGAGTGAACATTTGTTCACTTCAAAATTCAAAATCTTGAGATACACAACTCCACATGATGAACCATTTTTTTTATTAGAAACTTTGAGCAGTCTACTACAACTTTGTAGATTTGAAAAACTTGAAAATCATCTGTATTCATGCTCCAAAAAATCAAAACATTTTATTACTCATCTGGTCATGAAAATTTGAACATATTTCAATATTTCACCCAATACTTTTTCTAGAAACCTTCGATTTATGCAAGACTTTTTGAATATGAAACAGGACTTCCGAAAATATAAATTTGGAGAAGGGCATGTTCAAAATTCCTTTGTATAATTAACGCTATTAATTCTAATTTTCATCATTTGTTGTGACCCAGTCTGACAATTTGAGTACAATTCAATCAAAAATTCAAAACTCTATTTTCCAAGATCCAAAAATTATATTAATTTTGTTTCCTGAAACTAGACTGATGTAGTTATCCATCCATATATGGCTTGCATTCATAAACTCTCCCAAGTAGTATAATTTATTCTTCAAACTTCAATCAATAGTTTTGCTTCCATGGAGATCATCCTTGCATACATGAGTTTCTTGGTTTCACATGTTCTTTTCATTACCCTTATATGTTCTATAGCTCTTCCCGTCTTTATTGCTTTATGATTTCATCTTGATCTTTACATTGACTTTATGGTCTTTATTTACTCAAGGCTTCTTTTCATCTTCATGATTAAATTTCTTTACTTAATTGCATCAATGGTAATCAAATATTATCTACTAATAACAACAACACTAAACAAACTTGTTAGTACTAATAATATTTTGTATCATAAAAATCACATATGAAACCTTGGGATCAACAAAACTGATTCTAATCAAGGTAGAATAGCTCAATCTTCTCTTTGTTGAATTCGAGTTGGTTCAACCTGCAAGAAGAAACAAAAGTCAAGTGGGCTAGGCCTAGTGCATAGCAAAGCCACTTTGATGGTCAAGTTAGCAGAATGATTCAATTTAGGTAACCAATGACAAGGTTAATCCCTACGCTAGGTCCAAAAATACTCTGTTTCGATAAGTTCTCTGTATGTATATTTGCATACCTGTGAAGGTTGATCTTCTAGGTATTTATAGGCTATGAGTCCTTATATAGATTGAATATGGATTTTCTAGAGCGATTCGGCTTAGGATAGCTATTTGCATGTTTAGTTTCGGACAATGAACCTGATTAGTGACAATACTGGAGATCTTGTCCTTCTGATATTGGGCTTTCAGGTAGATTGGGCAGCTGGGCCTGGCCCATTACAACCCTAATTCAGTTCGGTATATTTTGTCTCATATCACTAATGGTTATAATTGATGTTCATGATAAGTTCTAAGCTTATATCTAATGAGTTCAAAATTAATATTGTATAATATGAACGATGAATGTGTATGATAAGTTATGAGTTAAAAGGTATACGTTATTGTTAATTGAAGTATGAGATGATATAAGATGTGATAAGTGTTCAAGTTTCGATCTTGGTCATGATATGTGTGTACTATTTGTAGTTGTATTTGAGTTTTGCATGGGTTCTACGGGTTTTCGGTAGCCTTAAGCTTATCAATGCCCTAACACCGTTGCGGCTCAGAAGTTGGGTCGTGACAGTATAAGTTTGATGAGTTTAGAGGATAGTGGAGCTTCCTCGTTCTAGTTTATGCTATGTTTTGTTAAGCAAGAACAAAATATTGATGATGATGATATGATTGATATTGTAGCCTTGAATGGCAGAGTAATGATGTATTGTTCAGGTTCTGCTTGATAGGTGGTTCCATAGCCTTTTATTTGTGACAGTTACAGTTGTCATATTACAGTTTTATCGCTTAATAGTTAGTTAGGCTTACTATGGGTTCCGGAAGACTTATACTTTCCCGTTCCCTAGTATCGGTCATATGTCCTTAGGGTTGGATCGTGACAAATATGGTATCAAAGCAAAGGTCCTGTGACCTTTAGTATGTCTTAAGTTGAAGAAGTCCTAAATGGTCTAAGTTCTTGTAACATGTGGAGTATAAGATCCCTTTTCATCTTGTTGAGTCTCTCTTGCTTCCAATTTAGCATTATCCTTATGCTATGATTTGTTATTACTGTTATCTATGTTTGTGTGTATGAACTGTATGCATTTGTAGGTGTGGCAAACTTAACGACTTTTTCAGACTAATTTTTAGTAATAAGAGGACAGATGATGCTTATGGTACTCTTTCTAGTAATGAAGACTCTTTTAGACGCCAAGGCAAAGTGAGAGTATTAAGAAGGTTAAGTGCATTTTTAAGGGGGGAAGACATCGAGGTCATACTAATAGCGAGCGTAGCTTAAGATTTAGTGAGAAAGTTATAGTTTAAGAGTCAGTATATGAGAAGTGTGGTAGAATGCACCATGGGCAATGCCTTATGGGTTTGGTTGTATGTTAGGGATGCAGAAAACCATAGCTTTGAGAGATAGAGGATGGTTAGTTCAGTTTTAGTATTAGTGTTGTGAGAGAAATATCCTTAGTAAGTGAGGTGTGATTATGAGTACCCTACAATTAACCTATTAGTAGCAGTTTTGACCTTCTAGTAGATTTGGCTTGTGCCATTTTCATATGTAACCCCGCTTGAATTGTAGGGTAGTGGCCTGATCAACCAGTAAACCTCCTCTATATGAGGGTTAGGTCTGAAATGACTATCAAAGTGCTATGAGATAATTTGTGGAACCATATGGATCCTTTAGTAGTTTTGTTAAGTGAAGGAGCTAGCACATAAAGCTAATGAGTTGGTAGAATTTTAAAGATGAATATAAGAAGGTTGTATAGATGATACCTGATAAATATAATAATGTTTTTAGGAGGGATTCTAATATGAATTTAAGAGGATAAATATATATAATAGAAGTTTATATCAATTATAAATGAATTCAAAAAAAAAAAAAAGAGCTAATTGATTGGAGATTGCGATTTAGATTGTGAAATTTTGAAGATTTAACACTAAGTGGTTATTGTTGATTGATGAGATGTTTGGAGTGACAACAATAGATATTAAGGAATGAGAATCTACAGAGTTATTTAGCCTTTGGGGTTTTGCTTGATGTGATTGATTTTAAATATGAGATTTATTATGATACTTAAGGTAGCCAGATTATTATTTGAGTTGATGAATGATTATACAGTTTACTTGATGGTTTTGATGATTTTTTGTATTTTGGTAACCTGGATGAGCCTCTGTATCACTATGTGATATGAGTTTAGCTTGGATATAGATGTGTGAGATTGAAATTTTGGAGTATATAGATGGAAATGAATTGATAGGTGCACTTGACACTGCAGAGCATTAAGTGTTTATTTTATTGATCAAATGATAGATTGTTATGTTTAAGAACAATATGATTTTGAATGAGTAAGTACTTAAGGTTGCATGTCAGAGTGCGCAGTAGAAGCATAGTGACAAGTTTGGTTTAGATGTGAAGTGTTTGTTTTAGTTTGAAAATTCGAGGACAAATTTTCTTAAGGGGGAAGAATGTAATAACCAAATTTTTATAAATTTTAAAATTCTATTTTTTATAAGAAAATATATTTCTTTATATTTTTATATTATTATTTAAAATGATATATATATATATAAGGTAAGGTAATGAAATACTTTTTTTATGAAATTAGTTATTTGAAGTTTTAGTTTATTATAATATATTAATTAAGATTTGAGTATTTAAAATTTTTGAAGATATTATGAATAAAGATATTTGTTTTGAAAATTAAAATGTTTAGCGAAATTGTGTTCAACTTAGTTCTAACCATTGACCAAAGGGAGTTTTAGTAAGTTTTTAACCATTGAAGCCACTTTTGAATTCTTGCTATTTTATTTCATAAAGTTTTATAATAATAATAAAGATTTAAAAAAAACAAAAATTATTATTTATGGATAGCTCTGATTGGCTTAAGGACAACCAATCAAAGGTTGTCTGTGTTTTGAGAAGAGAGAACGGGAATGAGGGAGAGAGAGAAAGAGAGAGAGAGAGAGAGGAAAGAAGATTGGCGGACCTCCGACCAAAGGTGGTTTACATTTCCACCACTCACCTCATCCGCAGGCCTCTAGCAATCACAAGGGAAGTAACATCGACGAAAACTGTCGGCGAAAGCTCTCCTGTGGATTTCGGCAGCCGTTTCAGTAGGTCTTGGTCTCATTGGAAAGCTCTCTCCACGAGTTTCCATTTGACACCAACCCCGACCGGTATGAGTGGCTAATGGCAATGAAATCAAGCTCCTAAGAAAATGGTCACGAGAAGTTTAAGGGCCCAAACCGGCCAAACGACGGTCAGTGATGATACACGGAGACCACCAATGGACTCCTGGGGATGCGATGCTTTAGATGGCATCATTTCCAACTCTAGAACCACCGCCACCGGCAACGTGTGGACCCAACCCAGTTCCAGCAGCTTCGTTTCGATCTTTTCGACGTGTTTTAAACCCTAGTTCGATCGGATTTTGTATTGGTAAGTCTAAAACCTTCGCTTTT
Source organism: Vernicia montana (assembly GCA_949750685.1). Taxonomy (NCBI): domain Eukaryota; kingdom Viridiplantae; phylum Streptophyta; class Magnoliopsida; order Malpighiales; family Euphorbiaceae; genus Vernicia; species Vernicia montana. The sequence goes on from CATKHJ010857639.1 coordinate 4,729, forward strand.
CAATTTAATATTTGATTTTCGGGCTGTTTATTATCCAGAAGTGTTTATATGGATTATATTTATGATATTAGAGTTAAATTGGTGAAATTATAATTATTTTAAATTTATGAATCTATCAAGATTAAATTATTATGAAATTTTATGAAATTATTTTAGATGAATTGATATTATCGATAATTTTCTTTATATTTGATTATTAATGAGTTAGATTTATTTAAAGTAATTGTATATATTATCATAAGCAAATAAGAATAATGTTGTACGAGTTTTATGCTGTTTTAAATGAATATTGAAATGAGATATTTATTAATTTTAAGTGGAAAAATGTTTCTTTTACGTAAGAAAGGAATTTGAGTTTATTTATGTGTTTTTCTTCAATATGTATATTTATAATGATTTATAATGGTTTATAAATTAAATTAAAGTTTTTTTGAAAAAGGAAAATTTATAGTTATTGAGTATTAAGAAGAGTTAATTTTTTAATAATAAGACTTTATGTTGTGCTTGCTTTCTATATATATATATATATAGTTATAAAGCATTAAGTTAACTAAATTGATTTTAATGGAGTTTAAATTATTTACGTAATTTTCTTTCGATGTTTTACAAATGTTAACAATTTTCTTTTATATGTATATATATGCTTGAGTTGACAAATTGAGAAATGGTGATTATGTAAGATTGATTATGAGCTAATTGATGAATTGAGATTATTGTGATAGTTGCCGAGTTTAGAGACCTAGGAGGGGTCATTGAGTTGTGGTTGGTTGTTGTGAATCTTGAATGTTATTAGAAGTGCTTGTTTCTTTTGTTTCAACGGGGTAATGTCTTAGTTATAGGGGAGACTTTCCCAAAATTTCAGCAGAATCTTTGGAGTTATTATGTATAGCTTTAAAGGTTGAAGTTGAGTTGTTTGTATTCTGATAATCTTTGTATGCTATACAGTATGGGCATTTCAAGTGTCTTCCTAGCCACTAGAAGCAGGCGCTCTGAGGAGATCTAGTTAGATCCGTCAAGTCCGTGAGTGATAATTACTAATATGTTTTTCTGCTTATCATGAATTGCATTTACTGTATGTCTTTATATATGTATGTATAATTATGCACTAAGAATTCATAAAGATATCTTAGCATCCGAATGTGAATGTTGCATTAAGATTATGTTACATATTACTTGTGGATTTTTGGATGGGATTAGGATGACGTAGGACCACATAGGGTTTTGATTACAATTATGAATATGTAATAATGATTGATATATGATGATGATGATGATATTACAAGGATAGCCTCGCTTTAGTTGGTCTTGCCGTGGCCTATGGACATGGATAAGAGAGTATAGGGATGCCTGGTTAGAGTTGGACTCACAATGGCCTCGTAGTTTGGAAATAAGAGAGCCAAGGTAGGGGGTCGGCCCTCCAGATTGAGGTTTAGAGTGGTTCCTATCAACTAATTCCCATCCTTGGATGACTATGTGATTGACTGTATGTTTGGCACGATGCATGAGCATTACTTTATATAGAATAATTGTAGGACACCAGATTTATATATTTGTTAGTATCATTTACTAAGTTAAGGCGCTCACCCTTGTCTCCCTTTTTTTTCAGGTTACAAGTTGAGCTTGAGAAGTAATTTTAATTGAGTTGTTCCTGCCATTCATCCTTTGGCAGTGAAATATATTTTGTTATATTCAGTTATGTAATTAATTTCATATTGTTCTATATCATAAATTCTAGAATTCTGCATTATTATTTACGTTACTTGTACTTCTATATTGTTTGGTCAGTTATATGGTTTTGTATAAGTTTGATGAGTTTAGAGGATACTGGAGCTTCCTCATTCTAGTTTATGTAATGTTTTGTTAAGCAAGAACCAAATGTTGATGATGATGATGATATGATTAATATTGTAGTTGTAATACCTAAGTTATTATGTGCATCCATTTGATATATATATATATATATATATATATATATATATATATATATATATATATATATATAAGTTGAGTATCATGTGTATATACGAGCTATGAGTTGCATGTTATGTGTATATGTGGGTTATGTGTTGAGAACTGAGTCTAAGACTTGAGATTTTCTAAGTTTGTTGATATAAGCAAAGTAATGCCCGTTACTTACTGAGGTTCACGGCTATGATGGAGGGGTAACAATGGTGAATAGAATATGGGATTTCAGATAGTAGCTATTGGATGAAAGTAACACCGGTAAAAGAAACCATGAATAGTAGCGTGAACAATGTCAATTCACGCCCATTACTTAAATGTAATGACCGTGAATCGTGTTGGGGGTAGAATCGGGAAGTCAGCTCTATATAAGAGATTTAAAGTCCAAATCAGTTCATTCACGCCATTTCTAAGCTCATACTTCAAGAGAAACACCAACCTAACTCCATTAAATGCTAAGGAACCTCATTAATTGCATCAATTATATGATCTAAGGTTGAAAGAGCTTATTATTCTTCTCTACCTTTAAAGCATTTGTGAAGAGGTAAGTTAGGGTTTTGGTTTTCTTTTATTTTCTTCATATGGGTCTTAGTCTAAGGTGAGAATAAGATGTGTTAGCATATGTATAGAGATTTAAGAGCATGAATTGATATGTATTTGCTACTCGTATGTGTTTATATGTATAGTTCCTCTTAAAAGACATGATAAGAAAGGTGATGGGTGTGATCATCCCTATTGCTTGATGTGATAGAGTCTTCCAAGAGATTATAGAGTATTCTTTTTGGCAAAGGTGAGTGCAAAATATACTACTATATTTGTAATTACTATCCTAAGGCTCAAATGCCTATTTAATTGTTAAACCACCATGAGTATGAGATTATATGTGAACCATTGGGTTAATTCTTTCATGTGAACCCTATCAATTCATTATTATTAAACACTATACTTAAATTGCTAAATGTTAACTCTTTGAGCATGAGAATCCTAAATGGTATAGAAATCCCCAATTGATGTGGGTTAATCATCAGACATTGTGCACATTGTAACCCAATGGATAAGGTATAATATCCTACTCCTATCTAGGAAGGGTAAATTCTCCTAAACGTGAAGTCTGATCAAATTCATAAATTGTCCTAACTAGCCTCTACCCTATGTATCATGATGGAGGTCGATCCCTTAATGATCGCTCCTATTATAATGGAGGTCAGTTCCCCTAGTGATCACTCCTAAGGAGGTTGGTCCCCTAGTGATCGCTCCTAGAGTAAAAAAAACTCCTAAATTGATTGATTTCTATTTCCATATATTTATGAGTTATAATTCCTTTTATGAGCTATATACATATCTATTCTTGTATAATACATGTTATTAATACTTACGAGTTATATGAACCCAATTGTTAAATTGTAAGTCATTTGATGAGTCATGAGCTCTACCATTCTTGTGAGCTAGCCTTGAATCACCTAGCCTCACAAGTATGGCAACATATTCTTTACTCACTACTTTATCTCATTAATGATTCCATTTTTCAGGAGATTAGAAGGTTATCAGTTCGGTTCTTCAGGCATCCTTCTTCTTAAAGAACCATTTTGATCAATGTAATTTCTCCATTTATTAATTGTAATTGAAGTATACTTTAGTGCTCCACGAGTGTTAAGAGGAACATTTTTTTGGCCTAAATGGCAAACATATGAATAGTATTATTTGTATTGACATATTCGCTGCTAGAAACACACGTTTTAGCGCATTATTTTAGTCGCTAATTTAGTGATCACTCCCAAGGAGTCGGTCCCTTAGTGATCGCTCCTAGAGTCAAAAGACTTTTAAATTGATTGATTTCTATTTCCATATATTTATGAGTTATAATTCTTTTTATGAGCTATATACATATCTATTAATGTATAATACATGTTATTGATACTTATGAGTTATATGAAACCAATTGTTAAATTGTAAGTCATTTGATGAGTCATGAACCCTACCATCCTTGTGAGCTAGCCTTAAATCACCTAGCCTTACAAGTATGACAGTATATTCTTTACTTACTGCTTTATCTCATTAGTGATTCAACTTTTCAGGAGATTAGAAGTTTATCAATTCGGTTCTTCAGGCATCCTTCTTCTTAAAGAACCATTTTGATCAATGTAATTTCTCTGTTTATTAATTGTAATTGAAGTATACTTTAGTGCTCCATGAGCTTTAAAAAGGATATTCTTTTGGCCTAAATGACAAACATATGAATGGTATTATTTGTATTGACATATTCATTGCCAGAAACACGTGTTTTAGCGCATTATTTTAGTCGCTAATTTGTTTTAGCAACTGAATAGCAACTAAAACACTCAGTCTCTAAATATCTCCTCGCTAAATTTTTTTAGCGAGATTAGTAGTCGCTAATTAACGACAATAAAATTTTCATCGGTAATTAGCGAGTATAAAACATAGTCGCTAGTAGAAAATTTTAGTAGCTAAATAACTACACTGCTCAGTCGAATGCTACTAGATATGGCGACTGCGAAGCGATTATGAGATGATAGTCGCTAAATTTAGCAACTATAGTGTTAGTAGCTAAATTTAGTCGCTGACAATAAAAAAATCATTTCACAAAAATCTCCATTAAATTAGAGAATTCTCTAATTCAATGGAGATTTTTGTGAAAGGGTTTTTTTTTTTTTTTGTGTTAAAATATATTAAAAAAATAATTTATAATGATAATTAATATTTAAAAATTTACTGATGATATTCTGGATGGATTTTTGGCGAAGTTATATGTAAAAAATGGGGTAAAAGGTAAATTCTTCCGAAATATGTTAAGTTTGTATGAGTCACTAATTTTTGTATATTAAGTTATCGTGTGAAGTCAATTACTCACACCATTAAAATATTTAGAGAGACTAGCTACAAAAGTGAAAGGTTGGATTTTAGGGAGAGATTAATCATCGTGATGAGCTTTGGTGAATCGAGTATGTAATGAGTAGCAGTAGTGGCTCAATGGATCGTTTCAACAATTTCGCTTTACGTCAAAGTTTTATTTGAATCAATCAATGCTTCCGAAGATGCAATTTCTTTAATCGGTTACCAAGACTTAACATGATGTCCCGACCAAAGAAATTCAGTCTCCATAAGCCTTAATTGATCCAAATCAAACTTTTGGCCTCAGTAGAACTGATGAATCGATCCATGGGCCACGAATGCTGCTCATAACTCAAGTCAACCAAGCACACGAAGATATCTCCCCCTAAAACCCAACCATTCACTTTTGCAGCTAGTCTATCTAAATATTTCAATGGTGTGAGTAATTGACTTTACACAATAACCTAATATGCAAATGTGACTCACAAAAACTTAACATATTTAGGAAGAATTTACCTTTTACCCCAACTTTTACATACAACTTTGCCAAAAATCTATCCAGAATATCACCAGTAAACTTGTACAAAAATTAAATTTGTCATTATGCATGATACCCAAACTAAAGATTCCCTCTATGCAAGCCTTAATTGATTAATTGATTTATTCTCCTTTTCTATAGAAATAGCATTTCCAAACTGATTTATCCTCTAAGTATCCATAAATGGAAGGGAATTTCATAACTTCAAAAGCAGAAGAGAAGATGGCCAGTAGCTCTTTCTCTTGATACATGTTATGAGAAAGAGTTATTGGCCATCTTCTCTTCTGCCTTTAGAGTTATGGAATTGTCTTCCATTTAGTGATACTTAGAGGATAAATCAGTTTGGAAATCCTATTTCTATTTAGAAAGCAGAATAATCTAGTTAATCAATTAAGGCTTGCGTAAAGGAAATCTTTAGTTTGGGATCACGCATAATGATGAATCTAAATTCATTTATTATAAGGCTAATTTTATTAACATATGTATACCTAATTACAATTAATTACTATACTAATGTGACTCATATATATTCTCACCTATATATTATCTTAATAATATATTCTAACTGAATTCCGGCAAAGTATCGACTATAAATGCAATATACCCTAATAAATTCACAAAAATCTGCAAATAAAATAGCACTTCTAATATATTTTTGTCACGACCTGACTTTCAAGCCACGACGATCCTAGGGCATTGTGAGGCCTCGCCCGAGCACCGGTCCTATCCGCTAGAGGGGATCGAAATGCTCATTCGGGTTTGGTCTCACGATGGAACCCTCAGGTTCGGATTGGTTGATTTCGAAAATACGTTTTGGGAGTCGCCACCTTAATTTATTTTATTTTGGGAAAATTTAAGGAAAAACCCAGTTAATGACTCCAATTATTGTCCAATAGAAAAAATACACTAGCCTCGATTACCAAAGAGGATTTGGGGACTAGGTTTTCGGTTTATTTTTTAATTAAAATGAGTTTGGCAAGTTTAATATACAATGACTTAAAATTGAATTTCATGAACAATTAAATGAATGAATAATTATGAATTAAAATGAAATAAAGCAATAAAGAAAAATAAGCCTTAAAGTAATTTAAATAAAGAAAGCAAACATTAAAGTTACAATATAAACCAAAATAGGGGATACTTTCTTTAGCCCTTATGGGATTCTAGGAAAGCAACACATTCCCCAAAATTAAAATCCAATAATAAAAGCAATTAAAGAAGGAATCCAAATAGCAAAAAGCAATTAAAGAAGAAAGAACAAAATACATAAAAGAAAGTGAAAAGAGAAGATTCATTTAATTGGATTTGATGCTTTTTCAGACAAGCATGCCTACGTATCCCTTCGAATGGGAATCAAAATCCATGTAGTTCGCCTTCTTGCGAAGGAGGTCTGTTTTAGTCTGAACCTTTTATCATGTGTCAGT
>CATKHJ010857689.1:0-16898 GCA_949750685.1 Vernicia montana
TAGAACGTGAACGCAAAAAAAATATATATATATATATATATATATATATATATATATATATATATATATATATATATATATATATATATATATATACATTCTCCACCCATACAAAAGTACTTGCCACAAAAGTACTTGCCTATGATATGCATAGAAATTACAGACAATTCTGTTTCAGATTGTAGTGATTGCGAGCAGAGTATACTGCCAGTATTGTCATCTAGAACAAGAATATGTGCATCTTTGGTCATAATGAACACTTCAGACTCTACATGATCTGCCTTGCTTTTCGATTCAATGTCTTCTGGATTACTTATTGAGCTAATAGTATCTGAAAATGATTTCACAGCCAGAGCCTTAACAGGTGACCTAGAGTTGGATACACTGTCGGTAAGAAATAACACCGACAATGTACTTAAATCAAGCATTGCCACCTGAAATATCAAATTGAAACATCAATTCCTGAAACTCATTTGGTTAATAACTTGGCTCACCAGATGATAATTCAACCAAGACTAATGAGATGAGAGGGAGGAAAAAAAAAACAGATTATTCCTACCTTGCCACAGTGAAATCCCACAGCAAGTCTAGTTCCAAAATTTGCAAACTGTAAGGTGCATATAGGAGAACTGAGGAGGGAAAATACAGCTGTGCAATGAGGCCCATCTCCTTGGTGCAAAGTGTGGACTACACAATTACCAATATATGATTAAGATAGGAAAAGGCAAAACTTTCATGCACTATTGGTCAACATACCATAAGAGACCAGAAAATAAGCTTTAATATAAGGGTCCATTTGAATAGATAGTCATTTCAAATGACTGAATTTGGATTTGAGTTTCTAGAGTAAAATCATTAAAAATCAACATGGTGCCAAGTTCAAATACTCAACCATTTTTAATGACTAGTTATCCAAATTGAAGCAGAGGAAAAGTTTAGGGCAATTAGATCTCAACAATTAGGGCCAGAATAGAATAGTAATTGTGGTTGGAACAAGAAAATAATAAGGGTTTAAAAAAAACCTCTATTAAAATTCTGAACTAAAATAATAAGAATACATAATATTGTATGATAGCAGCCTTATTTATACTAATTATGATAAATCCTAATCCTAGACTGAAAAGAAGTAATTCTAACCAAAATAAAAGATTTATTAAGAATCCTAAATAAAGATGGAAAAGAAACCTAAAACAAACTGAAATAATAAAACTAAACAAATAAGGAAAACTAATCCAAAACCAAATTGAATTAGGAAAAACTTAAATTCTGTTTTCTGGATGCTCCTGCATCACAAATTGACCCTATGTCATTAGCAAAGAAAATTTTGATAGTCCAACTTATCTAGCACTAGTTTGAATTGTTATAACACCAACCACTGGTAAAGGAAAATAGGATATTCCTCAAACCTATGTTGAATTCAAGAACAAATCCCTATTGAGATCTTACTGCTTGGTCTAGGTTTGTCGTAAGATTAACCTCCTAGTCCAGAAACAAAGATTGAATAAAAGAAATGATGAAATACACCCGCGGGCCCCCCCCCCCCCCACAAAAAAAACCCCCAATAAAATCTCTCCAACACACACACACACTCTCTCTCTCCAACTTTCAGAAAGAACCCACCACAAATATTCTTAAACTTATTCATTAACACCAAAAATGTTAAAAGAGAAGGGAGGGGTGAGGAACAATACAGCATTTTCATCTGACTGCTGTTAGCAACCATTTTAATAGACTTACTTCAAGGCCTCCATAATTCAGACTGGAAAACTTAGGCTTTAATTTCTAATCAACCAAGCTTTGTTGGTGACTCTGATAAGGGATTAGAAAATCGGTAAAGAGGAGTTTTTTTTTTTTTTTTTTTTTTTTCAAATGTATGGAACTCTTCCCCAGTGTTAACACTCATGAACAAAATGAAATACTCCCCTGCATTGAATTTCAAAGTGCATTGAATGGCTGTTAGAGGTCACCGGATGATATCATCTTTTTCAATGCAAGTTATATTACAATGGGATTGTGGACCACAGAGTGACATGTTAGTATGACTATTGGCAGAGAGGGCTCTTGGAAATTTGATAGTTTTTTTTTTTTTTTTTTTTTTTTTTTTGATAAGGGAAATTTGATAGTTACTTTTACGGTGAAGAACTTGTTCCACAGTAAAGTCCCAAATTCCATGTTCGAAAAGAGTTTCATCATAAATACATGATCTAGCAAGCTGGTACATAAACCTAGAATGCCATCTGCTTAAATCTTTTTTAATTATTTAGATCTGTCTAGAGTATTAAACTTCAACTCTCAGATATCTAATAGTTGGTAACTCCTCAAATCAGGTCTTCAAACCCAAAGCTATCAGAACTGGTTTCAGGTTTCAGAAATGTTTTCTAAATGAAATCTACAAATAAGGACTAACATGACATCCAAAAGAAATACAAAGACTCACATGATACCTTCTTTTTCAGTTTCTTTGACAATGTGCAAACTCGTTTCATTTGTACTCCCCATTAGCTTATACAGACGAACCTACATGCTCTCAAGCAGAAAAATACAATCATTACAGCATCAAATCTAGAAAACCTTAAACAAGGTGATCACAAAAAATTCAACTCTTACCATACCAAGTTCATTGCCAACAGCTAAACTTAAAGTGAATGAGCATAATTCCAATGCAGATACTGATGCACTTGCACCAGAAAGACTAATATCTTTCACCTGTCCATAGAAGAAATTTTTATGATAAATATTGTCAAAGAAGAAAGGATAGCATGTCCATAGTATTTGAAAATAACAAGTACTAACCTCAGGTCCTAAAACATAAACAAGTGAAAAGGTTGGATGTGTAGCATCCCATATTCGAACAGATCCATCCTGGTAACCTGCTATATACACCCTCTCAACCTGATAATTTTCAGCATTGAGAGGTTGGCTGGGAACCCCACCAGTCAATGGCCAATTCGTACTGTTTGAATTATGTGCCACCTGAAGTTTCACAGCAGAAGTTTCCAATAGAAAAATCCCAAAAGGGGGTTGGGGGGTGAGTGTGGGACCAAGAAGAAACAACTTTACTAAACATGTGGTGATAGAAAACAGAAGGATTTGTTGTAGAGATGTGCTGCTTCTACTTTTGAAGCTGAAACTAAACAGTCAACAAAGACAACCCAAAACTCCTTTGTTGGATAGCTTTTGCAAGAAAATGATTCTTGGGAAAAATACAAGGAAAGAAAAAAGAGGAATTAAATAATCAATTTCCTCAAAAAGTTTGTCAGTTAAAAACTCTCTGTTTTTTTTTTTTTTTTCCTTTAAAAATGCAAGTTGGGACCTCAGAAAAGTTGAAACCATTTTCTTATTTTCTTTTACAGGTAACAGCATTATTACTGAGGTTTAAGCCTAGGGCAACTCTGTGTGTAATGATTGTCTACCACCCTGATAGTGCAATTGGGAATGTAGCATTTCTTTCAAGAATGGCATACCTTAGAAAGAGCCTTTGCGAACTCCCCATCTCTGTTTACCAAACCCAGCTTTCCCAGAGTCATGTATGGTTCAGCAATTGGTATCACCATGGGATACTGCATTGAAGAAACAGAATTCTGTTTCTGTTGCAGGGACATTAAGGAAGCAAAGCAAGCATCATCATAGAAATGCAGCTGTCCTGGGTTTGTCAATATTAAGGTGCCTTTGGTTTTGCTCACACCATTGCTTGATAATAAAACCATATCAGCAAAAGAGCCATTAAGAGTAAGATCTATACGCCCAATGCACTTAATAGTTTCTATCCCAGAAGACCAATCAATGCTCAAAATCTGTAAAAGACAGTTCTGTTAATGGAAAATGCACACCACAAGGTGAAAGTACTGAAAAATAAAATGACTCAGTGATTTATTGTTGGACTTAATTATTAAATTCATGAGAAATCTAACATCTTGCAACAAAAGAAGAAATGAACATCTAGCATGGTACCGAAATAGACTATAACAACAATGCCATTTGTCATTTAGTCAACACTACTAAATTAGAATACAAAGTATACAGAAAGAAAATTGTATTAACATGGTAACACATTGGCATGTTAGCATAGAAGACAAAAGCTTTTATCCTCCATTTCAATGATTTTTGTTCATGTTACAACATAAGTTCGTTTCCCTATACCTCAATACATTCAGATATTAAATTATGGCCTAATAACCAAAAAATCTGAACCTTTTATATGTTTTTTTCAATTTTGACCAAAACTTTAAATTAAAGCAATTTTAGCCTGATTAAAGAAATTAGTTGCTATTTTAGCCAACCAATCAAAATTATCTTACTACTAATTAGAATAAAATTACTCTTAACAATTTTTTTTCCTGTTCCCTCCCCCTCTCTCTCCTTCCCTACCCCTGCTTCTTCTGTTACACACCTCTTTTACACCATTAGATGCTAAACCTCTAATCAATTCTCTCCATCTCCAAGTGATCTATAATCGAATCTCCTCTCCATTCTTCACCATTTCATCTCTTCTCTACAATCTGACAAAATCCATCTCTAACCAAATCCAAGGCCAACAATCAATGCCCTCCTGGTCCTCTATGAATCAAATAGCCAATGCTCATGTTCAATCTTGCTCAGCAGAGCAAGCTCTTTTCCATTTTAATCAAATGGATGATAAAGGCCTTGTCCATAGACCAAATAGTTTAAATAGCCTTTTTTGGATTATCTTGTTAAATAAGCTGTTTTAAGAGATCCTGGTTAAGTTTTCATGAGCAAATGGAAAGGTTGATTGGATGTGTATAGTTATGGGATATTGATCAAGGGTCATTGAAGCTGGTAATTTGAATATCGGTTTTGAGTTATTGGCTCAGTTGAAAGAGTGCGCTTTATATTGTCATATATACTATTTTGATTGATGGATGTTTTAAGAACAGCAGTGTCGAAAAACTAAAACTGTTGTCTAATAAGATGGGAGAACTGGCTTTGGTTTCTAAGCAATATACTCGTACAGTTTTGATCAATGGGTTCTTTAGAAGGGGCTTAAAAAAAATGGTTTTGAGTTAATACAAGAATATGCAGCTTGATGGGATGCTTCCTAATTTATGTACTTACAATTGAAATGATCAATGAGTATTGCAAGGGAAAATACTTAAATCTTATTAACTGTTTGATGAAATGTGAATGAGAGGTGCAGCATCTAATAATTGGCAAAATTAAAAGATTTGATCAAAATTGAAAAAATGCACAAAGATTTGGATTATTTTGGTTCTTAGGCCTTAAATTACACTCTAGAACTTCTTTTTCTCCCTGTGAAGTTAAATCCCTCATTATTCATCTTAAGATTTAGCTAACCACAAAAAATTGACACAAGGCACTTCCTATAGGTATTTCATTCATTGCTATTAAGAAATATTGATTTTTGAAAAAATTCTAACCTAATATGAATTGGAAAGCCCTACCGTTAGAACTTCTTCAGACCCAATAGCATCTCCACCATAGATAAAGAGTTGACCATGGGAATCATTACTTGAACCGTCTGCAGACCAATGCAAAACAATAACAGGAAGTCTTCTGTCAGCTGAGGATAATTGTAGCTTAACAACATCATTTGATGATTTTTCAGCTTTCTTATCAGCAGTAGTTGATAGGTTCCACAACATTATATCTCCATCGACATAACCAACAGCAAGAACTGTCCCATCAGTAGATGCCCAACAGAGAGAGCTTATTTCCTTCTCCACATGTTCATATTCTGATAAATCATCAGAAAGCTCATGTCCCATTCCTTTGTGAAAATCAGCCAGTGTTTTACTCTTCAATTGAAGATCTTTATTGCCTTTAACTAGAATGACTTTATCTTCAGAAACATCCCAGAGAATAATCAATCCATTATCATATACAATCAACAATCTGTGAAAGGATACAAATTCTTTAAAATGCATCAAGAAGAACATGAACCAATACATGTGCCATTTAGTAAAGATAATTCCCCTGCAAATTAGACAGATATGGAATTTATACGTTTAGACTATGCATACAACATCACACACACAAATTCTTCTGACATGTGTATTTGTGTAGATCTTCTGAATCTCCATTTATATAAATGTGCTCCAATGAAGTTTTGCTAAAACATTAGCATAATTATCAATCCACATGTATTCAGTCACATGTTTTCCCAGAGTACCCCTTCCATATGCCTCTAGATGCAGACATTTATTATCTATGAAGATAACTAAGTTGAATGCTAGCAGATAAATGTTAATCACTCAAATGTATCAAAATGCAAAACCAGGAAATTATTAAATTCATGAGGGAGAAAACATTAAAGAAAAGCTTGTCTTGCCTATTTCCTTGAGATGCAGGTTGAGGAAGAAGTCCAACAACAGAGTGATGATGAGGAGAGGACATCCCAGATGCTTCTGTGAAATTAAGCAAAAGTATGGCACCAATTAATAACACACAGCAGTAGAGTCATAATCAGGTCATAAACATGCTAACTGCATGTGCAAATGCATACAACAAGGTGACTGTGAAGTATGGCAAAAACTAACACCATGCCTCACTGTACCATGCAAATCACAACTTTACTAGTAATTAATCATCTATTCAAAAGAAGCTATTAAAACTAATACAAGTGCAGGTAAAAGAAAACTGAATGAATATAGCCATTGAATTTGAATGGAATGCATTTATATTCAAACTCAATCAAACAAGTACAATGAAACCATTACCAGCTATTGAATCTGTAGGAACATAGTATGGAAGTTGTGTAAGTTTTGCTTCTTCAGCATCATATTTTAACACATACACCATCCCATACTCATCTCCAACGTACCTAAGGTGATGATGTGACAAAATTAATCAATTGCATTATACTAAAATTTCACATGCATTTGCAGTCAATAAAAAAAACCCAAATGAGAATACAGTACAAGATTATTATTTCCAGGTATTTTACATGTAACTCAAGCCACAAATGACTGAGAATGCTGTTATATTTGACTCCCATTGTAAAGTGGAAACTAGTCGCCTTTGCTCCAAATCCCACACCTGCCAAAGTCAATAACTTATTAATAAACCAATCATATATGTTAATGAGAATAAAAAAGTTCATAAAAAGACCTAAAGTATCGAGAAATCTATACACATGCTAAAGACATGAGATGAGAATGCAAATAACAACTAGCATTAAACAGTATTCAACAAGCAAAGCTACAAAGAAAGAAATTACCTGAATCTCATTTTCAGCAGTAATGCTAACTAGGAAACCTTGGTTTTGTAGGAACTGTAAAAAAAATTTACAAAAATGACTCAATATATTTATTCCTCATTTTCCAAACTAAGAAGCAAATAATGACAACTAGCAAGAAGCTTCGTTTAACCATATTTAAAAACTTTAACAAGACATATTTGCAAATATTTATCACCCGAAACAGTGAATCACACCCATTGGTCATAATCAAACAACTTATAAATCTTATACAATAGAAACAAAAATTCATCAAAATCAAACTAGTAATTACATTTATAATCAAGAATGCATAACAAACACATACAAATACAACAAAATTGCCAAAGGAAAAAACAAGAATTCATCAAAATCAAACTAATAATTGCATTTTGAACTCACAAACCTCCAAGTTCTTGAAAGGCAATTGCTTAGGAGATACAAGAAGCCCTTCAATGTTATCACCACCAATCAATTTTATCCTACCATCTCTGCATCCCATTAAAAAAAAAATCTTCAAAAGCTAAAATTAGTGTTCATAGCTAACTTAATTAGAAAAATAAAATAATATAACAACAGACTCACAGAGTTCCAATTGCTAAGAGGCTTTGAATTGGATCAAAAGCCATAATAGATGCAGTAGAAGGAATTCCATAATGAATATCAACCCTTGGATTTATATCTTCAGGCCTCAAAATCTTCATCAATCAACAAAAACAAAACTTTTTTTTATATATAATGAAATTGAAGGATTAAAATGTTTTTTTTTTTCTTTTTTAGAATTATCTCAGAAATTAACGATTAGCACCTGACCGGCAGCCGGCGATGATGGTGGTTGTTCGTTTTTTTGAAATAACTTGGCAAGCATGGTGAATCGAGGAGTAGGTGTTCGTTGCTGCTTTTCGCTAGAGATTGCATTAATTTCATGAAATTGAAGATGGTGATTATGATGATGATGATCACAAGATTTTCATTTGCAATTTTCTTTTGGTTTTGATGATCGACGGTGATGCGAAGCTGATGACTGGTTGTTTTGTTAGTTGTTGGGTGGGTCCTACTAATTAAAAATGGGCTCGGGTCCACTAATCTTTTTACTGTCCTTGTACTCGTCCTTACTGAATCATTTGATTTACTTGTAAAATTGGTTGGCTGCTCATGATCAACCTCGAATCTGTCTGTCTAAAATTCTAACATCTTCAGTGCAAAAAAAAAAAAAAATTCTAACATCAACATTTGTAAATAACACTATATTTAGTATATATAATTCATGTTGAACCTAATAATTTTAAAAGCTTAACTAACCTGTAAAATCGGTGTTATTTACGAAGTCGTGAATTAAATGGTTATAAATGTTGGTGTGAACTACGATATCTTAAAAAAAAAAAAAAACTCAAGTAAAAAGACGGGGAGAAAATAATGGAAATTGAAGATGAGGGAGCTTTAGGGAAGGACCCTCCCCCGCCGGTGGAGGATGATCGATCAATAAAAAAGCTAAGAGTTCAGAATGGAGAACGGTCTTTGGATTCTAAGACTTCCTTTCGCGACAAACTGCTTCTTAACAGAATCGACATTGAAGAAGATTTTACTAAAAACCTTCATAATGTGAGTGATGATATTGCAGTAGATGACATTGATATTTTCATTAACGATGAAGAAGGCATCCCTTCAATTGTTCTTTCTCCAAAAGTAAAAGAGTTACTTGAGAAACCTTGGCAAAAGGCAGTCATTATTCGCCTCTTGGAGAAACCTATTAGCTATAAAGCCTTATGTAACATATTAAATTCAATGTGGGGAAAATGTGGTGAGTTTAAAGTTATTGATCTTGAAAATGGATATTTTCTTGTCCGTTTTTCAGATATATCGGATGTTGAGTACGTTTTAAGTCAGGGACCATGGACTATTTTGGGCCATTATCTACTTATGCAATCTTGGTCATCGAATTTTGATAGTGCAGATAATCAAGTGAATTCTGTTGTAGCTTGGATTAGATTACTTGGGCTGCCTTTACACTTGTACCATAAAAGAGTGCTCCGTGCTATAGCAAATTTGGTTGGAAAAGTGGTCCGGATAGATTATAACACCGAATCGGCAACGAGGGGTGAATTTGCTAGGATAGCAGTTGAGCTAAACCTAAACAAGCCTCTGCTTTCCCAGTTCAAAATTGAGGGGAGATTACAAAAAGTAGAATATGAAGGGCTGCCTAGAATCTATTTCAGTTGTGGGAAGTATGGTCACTTGAGTGAGCATTGTCCGATGGAAAAAAATGGTGATTTAGGAGGATTAGCCCCGCCGGATGTGGTGGTTGAGAAGGGTGGAAAGAAACAGATGGCTAACCCTAGTTTTGGTCCATGGATAATAGTTACCAAAAAGGGAAGGCAAAACAGGGAAGTTGCTAGGATTGTGGATGTTAACGCAAAAAATAAGTAGCACGATTCTTCTAGATCTAGATTTGACTTGTTAGCCAATAATGAGAATCCCACCTTTGAAGGAGAAGCAAATGATTGCCCAAATTTAAATATTGTTTCCTTTTCCCTGAATAATTCCAATAAACTTAACAAAAAAACCAAGCCCACCAAACCTGACTCACCTAGGCCCAATTATTCCAAACCCCCTCTTGCCTCACAAGTCCAAAATACTAGTATCAAAAATATTCCTAAACAGATCTTAACACATAAGCAGGGCTTTTCTAGACAGCCCTTTGTCCGTGTAGATGGTCCATCAAAAAATATTTCTTCTCACCAAAATTTTCCTCTAGTTCCTATTGTATCTACTTTGGATCCTTCTAAGCATTCAGTAGTGGATGTGCAGTGACTCCTTCCCAATCTTCTTTGAAGGAGGTGAATGGGAGGAAGGAAGTAGCTAATTTTAAACCTCCAGACCCTAGGCTTCAGAGTGCAGGAGAAAGGGTGGTTGTTAGCATAAAGGATTCTGATAATGAAGGGTCTGAGGATTCGAAAGAAGATAACACCTCAGATGGTTCAGATGATGACATTGACAATAATGTTGATGAAGATATGGAAGGAGACGTTCAGGATCCATTTATGGAGCCCTAATGCGTCCTTTACGATCATCAGGTTTTTCATCTCTTTCTTTTATCTTTATTTTATGAATTGTTCTATTTTGTGTTGGAACTGCTAGGGGGCAGCTAAACAAGGATTTTTGAGGTTTTTTCAAACTTCGGTGAAAAATTCTAAGGCTAATATAGTGGTTCTCCTTGAACCTCATATTAGTGGGTTAAGAGCTGATGATTTTGTTAAGAAAAGTGGTTTTGAGTATTCTCACAGAGTTGAGGCAGTGGGATTTTCTGGTGATGTGTCGGTTCTTTGGCAGAGTTCTATTAGGGTCACGATTCTTGAGAATAACAAGCAATATGTTCTTATGCAAATTGGTAGAAGTAATGGGTTGAGTTTCTTATTTATAGCAGTTTATGGTAGCCTTGTGTACTATGTGAGGAGACATCTTTGGAAGGAGCTTGAGAGAATAACATGGTCCTTGGCTCAGCTGTGGTGATTTTAATGCTTTCTTAAATTCAAATAAGAAGATGGGTGGCTCTCCTAATAGAATAGGTGTCTGTAATTTGTTCAAGCAGTGGGTGATTTCTCAAAGGCTCAGAGATTTGAGGTTTCGTGGCCCTAAGTTTACGTGGTCTCCTGGCAAAGTGAAGGAAAGGTTAGACCGAGCTATCTGCAATAGTAGTTGGTTTGATATCTTTCCTTATGCTGGTGTCTATCATCTTCCTCAGCTCTTCTCGGATCATCGTCCCATTCTCATTAAGCTGGATGCTTCCTCTCAAATCCCTGTTAATCATCCTTTTCGTTTTCAAGCTGCCTAGATTCTTCATGAGTCCTTTAATAAGTTTGTCAAGGATATTTGGAAGCAGGGGTCAGATTTTCTGAATTCTTCTAGTACTTTTATTAATGAAGTTAAACAGTGGAATGTTAAAGTGTTTGGAAATATTTTTCAGCGTAAAAGGAATTTATTGGCTAGAATTGGTGGGATTCAGAAGGCCCTTGAATCGCATTACTCCTCTAATCTTTCGAAATTGGAAGTAGAGCTTAAGTGTGAGTTGGATGAAGTGCTCAAGCAAGAAGAATTGCTTTGGTTTCAAAAGGCCCGTAAAGAGTGGATTTAATGGGGTGACCGCAACTGTAATACCCTAGGTATTTGTTAGCCCAGTTCCATTAGATGTGCTTAATTGTAACATCTGTGTTTTGATTCATGAAATTTATAGAATAGTATAATTAAAGTTTTGGGTTAAGGTTTGAAATGTAGAGTTTCGTTTTATACTAGTATAAATAAATTAAGGTGTAAAAATAAATTTTAGAGAAGAGAATTTATTGGAATTTTTATAAATTGGTTAAACAAAATATATTATTTTGAGTAGACTAGTGATTAGAAGACATAAATATTTAATAAATTAAAGATTATTTATTTAGTAAAAGAAATGTTAGAATATGGAGATTAATTAATATATATATGGTGGATATTTTGTAGAAATTATTAAAAGCTAATAAAAATATATATAACCTAGAAACTAATAATAATAATAATAATAATAGAATATTGAAGAGAAATCTAGAAAACTACTGCATTTAGCTTAAGTCATTGGTGTTGTAAAGAAATAATAATAAATAAATAAAGTAATTAATTAAATAGTTGCCACTTTTAGCAATTAACAAGTGACATGTTCATTCCATTAATTAAGCTCAACATCTTCTGAAGCAAATTCACTTCCTCAGCCTACTTTCTTTCTTTACTAAACCAACTTAAGAACATTGCAAAGAAAAGCATAAGCTTTGAAAGGAAGTGAAACGGTCGCTCAAAATTTAATTAAGAGAGATCAAGTAAAAGGTAAGAATTCAGGTCTTTTGATTCTTGATAGATTATTAGAGTATGTATATAGTTTTCTTGAATTATTATTGGAGTTTTGACTGGTGAAGAGCTTTGGACATACATGAGAAAATTAATATAATTGATTTCTAATTTTAATTAGACAAGAGCTGGATTTAGCTAGGTAAATTAGAGATTGAATTAAATTTAATTGAACTTTATATGGAATTAGTTAGGTTTTATGAGACATATGGTCAACTAAGTAAGAAGGAATTGCAACAAAATAAATTCTAAATTCAAATGAATATGAAATGAGTTTAGTTAGATGAATTGATGATCAAATTAACTCTATAACCTTTTAAATGAATTGAATTTTGTATAAAGCTTTGTTAGGATTAGTGAAAGATATTTCGAACAAGTTTAATTGAGGATCATAATATTTTGTTTTGGGTTGAATTTGATATAATCAAAGATTATTTGTATATAAGAATGTTAAAACTTAACTCTAGATGTTTTAATTAATTGAATTTTTACATAGAATGGAATTAAAGTTTTAAATAGGATTTTTTTTAAAGGGAAAAATGAGATTTTAATTTAATTTCAACTAGAAAAGAATTAGTTTAGAATAGAGATATAAAATTATTTTAAATATTTATTAATTAGTTACAAAATTTGAATAAATTCCAACTAAGATTTGAAGGACAATATTGGCCATAGTAAAGAATTAAATAGTAGTTGTTATTCTAAACTGAAATTGATAAAATTAAGCTCAATTATGTGAATTAATGTTCAAATTTGATATTGATAGAAATTCAATTCAATTATGTGAATTAACAATGAAATTAGCTAAAGACTACTAAATTAAGGTTAACGAGTAAATATGTATCAATAATTGTTAATTACAGTTAAAGGATAATAACACATAGTTAATTAATTGTAGTTGCTGGAAGTGAGCAAAGAGAATAAGAACATGGTAATAGTGAGGAACACTACTACTTAATGTGAGGATTGAAACGAGTGCATGAAAACTTTTAAGTAGAGGTGAGTATCTAATATACTGTTATTATTGTGTCTTGATTCCATGAGTTATTTCATTGAATAAACTACCTTTATTTAGGTATTCTCATTTGACAAAGAACCGTATTTGTTTATGAAATGTGAAATCCCTAATTCATGTCTTTTGAACTCTTGTCCGTTAAAAATTGGACAATCCTAGACATGTCACTAGTGTTTTCAAATAAAGCACATTGAAGTTCATATGAGTTATTATTGAAAACCTTCCATAAGTCTAATAGAGTTTTAAAAGAATATGTCTATCATAGTCACTCCTTATTGTACCGTGAAATCCTCTAAGTGTTCATTGAAGCTTATTTGATAAAGTTTCTTGAAATTGTGTATATGTTTCTTTGAAATATGTATTGAAGAAACTATTGCAATTTAATGAAGTAAATTAATATTTATGAAATTCTTGATGCAAATCGGTTTATTAGTGATCACCCTTAATTTATTTATAAGCAATTACAGTTAAATGAGTTAAATGAAGTTATAAGTTTTAAAGTACAAATCCTTTACTAATGTGAGGTTAGGATAGAAAGTTATCTATCACTGAAAGTCTTACCTTTTCAAGAAAAGTTATATTTTCAATAAAAAATTTCATTACCAATGCAATTTATCTTTTACATAAATGACAATTGACTTGTTTATTGTCATTCAATAATATATTATTATTATTATTTCTTTTCTATAGAAAGACACTAAGACTAATTAGTAACCATTATAAATAGCTACCTTTCTCTTTCTAAAATTTGAATTCTGGAATTCTTTCTTTGAATTCCAGTGAGATTCAAACCTAAATCTGAATTCTTTAACTGAGTATTTTCTTTAAAAATAGACAATCAACCTTTAGATAAAACCCGAGATCTAAATGGTAGATAGTTCTCCTAGTTTTCTTAGGAGTACTCCAGGTGGAATTACATGGTAGATCTATGGATGAGGTGAGCCCAAGGACAATAGATGCCGAACTTGATGATGATCAGAGGAGCCTTAGGTAGTGATGTCGTGATCTAGAATGATCATGGAGTTATTAAGATGAATCCTAGTGGATATGCTGATGGTGATTCTTTTGACTTTAATGGAAAAGCTATCACTTTTTTTGAAGGGTGGAAATTAGTTGAGGTAAAGTTATGAAATGCATAAATATAGGTTAAAACCTTTTTATGTGTTGACCTAAATTAGATTCTTAATTTAGTCAATCTCTATTTTGATCTTGACAATCAAATTGAATAGTTCTAATTTCATCTAAATGTATTTTTGACAGATAAAATGGCTTAGAAAAGCTTGGAATTCAATAACTTGAAAAATTCTCTAAGTGTTTTATTGGACTCATAAGTCGTGCCCGCAACACCTTTATCGCACCTTCAATAGGCATGTCACGACCACACCAAGCAAGTAGCGACTACAAATTAATTAAAACCAAAAAAGGTGCTAGAGGTCCAGAGAGGTTCACGATCATAGTCATGACCACAACCATGAACGCTAAAGTTTTATCGCGACTGCGAATCAATAGTAGCGACCGCCATATTATACTGAATAGAAAAGTTCCAACGGACACTTGATTAGCAAACAAAAATCTGCCATGTGTCACTAGCCATTAGAGACATATGAATGTAGTGACCACGATTATCTTATTATGACTGCGAAATCTCTGTAGCGATCGTGATTACCTTCTGATAGAGCAATTAATGCAGATTTTCTAGCTGTTGGAGGAAGATTTGGTTGAAGCACTATTTGTAACAACCCTTTGGTTGTGGGAAGCTATAAATACTCCCTCCAAAGGACTTCAAAATACACCAACTACTACTCAAGCAACCAAACTTTTGCAATTTTAATTCTCATGCTTTAAATTTCCATTCAATACATTTTGTGTTTGTTGTTAGAGCATTCATTACTCAAAGGATTGGGTGTTAGCCATTAAACACTCACTAGGTTGGGGAGTGAGCATTAGTAAAACTCTTGTTAGGTTTGAGTGCAATCCTTATTAAAAACACTTATTAGGTTTTTAGTGTGAGCCTATTGAAAACACTTGTAAGGTTTGGTGTGACCCAAAACACTAAGTTGGGAGTGAACTTGGTAAAACTCCATAGATAGTGCCCAATTGGTGATCAGGGAGTGGACGTAGGGTTTGTTATACCTAAACCACTATAAATTCTTGTGTTCTATCTTCTTTCCTTACTTTTTGTTCATTTAATTTTTAATTACCCACCAATTCAACCCCCCTTCTTGGTGCACATTGGGCAACAAGTGGTATCAGAGCTTTAGTCTCATTTTTACAAGCTTCAACGTGTGAAAAAAATATCAAAATGGCTAATGAAAGAGCAAATAATCTCAAGCCTCACTTTGATAACACCGATTATGCTTATTGGAAGCATAGATTGGAGGTTTATCTTGATAGTGATCTCATAGATGTATGGGATAGTGTTCTTGAAGAATGGAAACCTCCATCAAGGACCATTGAAGGAGAAGAAGAGGTGATACCTTAGAAATATTGGGTTGAAGCTCAAAGAAAGGCAAATGGGAAGAATAAAAGAGCTATGGCTATTCTTCTTAGTGCCTTGTCTAGAGAAGAATGTGGTAGAGTTCAATAATTTGCAAGTGCTTATAGCATTTGGAGGACATTGGAGAACTATCATGAAGATTCCAAGCAAGTGAAGTCAAAAAAGATATAAATGCTTGTTCATGAATATGAGCTTTTCAAAATCAAGCCTAATGAGAATGTGACCGATATGACCAACCGGTTCCTTGGAATTGTCACAAGCTTGAAGAAATTTGGGAAAAGTTATTCTTTAGAAAATATCAATAACAAAATTCTTAGAGCTCTTCTAAAGAAGAATTTTGAATCTAAGGTGTCTTCAATTGAAGAAACTTATAATCTTGACAAGCTACCTACAGAAGTTCTCATTGGTAAACTTCTTACCCATAAGATGACTGTTGCCCAAGATGACTGTTGCCCAAGATGAACCAAGAAAGGGGGTTGAATTAGTAGGCAATTAAAAAATTTAATTTAGAAAGAGTAAGAAGAATAGAAAGACATATAGATTTATAGTGGTTCGGATTATAAACAATCCTACATCCACTCCCCAATCAGCATGTCAAGACCCGACTTTCAAGCCGCAACGGTCCTAGGGCATAGATAGGCGTAAGGCCACCGAAAATTCGTAGAACCCATTACTATTCTATAACTAATCATACATAAACTATTCCTAGATCAGAACCTAAAACAAATTACTATAACAAATCCACATCATCCATACATTAAATGTATGCCATTAATACAATACGATAACATATCATATATTATAGTCTCAAAATGAAAATACAAAATAGAACCATCATAAACCACTCAATATCACAATGACCACGGAACTCTAGACTTGACTCTTAGAGATACATACTCATTATGATATAATCAAAATGACAAAATAGACATGGACAATGTAATTCCCAAGCGAGAAGATGATGCTTGAGTTTTACCTTGTCTCAACCTCTATAGCACCTGAAAAAAAATAAACCACTAAGGGTGAGATATAAATCTCAGTGAATACACAATAGATCAATATGTTATGCCGGCTAGATACAATATAGAATATGCGAATAGAGTAGCTTCAAGGCTTTTTAAGTAATATAAATAATTAGATATTCAAAATTATCACAATGGGATTCATTCATGATATCAATGAATAGATCCAATGAATAAGCAATTAAGCACAATTTACTTTATTTTAGCAGAAATCATACATTCGAGAATGGTACGTTCCCATTCACATATAGATCGAGTGTTGGCTAGAAGCTTCGCACACTCATCACAACAAGTTAAACG
>CATKHJ010857925.1:0-17057 GCA_949750685.1 Vernicia montana
AAAAAACATAATAATAATAATTAATTAATTAGGCTAAACTTGCAATTAGCTAATTAGCGCTTTAGCGCGGTAGTTTTAAATCAATGGCTAATAATATCCACACAGCAGCTGCGAAAGCAACTAACCAACCCCAACGCCCACATTTTTTCTTTCTTTTTTTCCTTTTTATAATCTTTTTCCCATAAATTTCCTCTCAGCCCTGCCTTTGCCTTTGAGACAAGAGAGAAGAGAGAGACAGAGAGAGAACAAATTTCCGTTTTCTCTCCATCTCTTTTCGCTCTAATTTCTTCTAATTTTTGTGATTTTTTGAGCTGTTTGAGGTCAGATAATTCCTGCATTTTTCAGTTTTTTTTTTTAATAATTATTTTATTTTTGAATTGCTGTTTGTATGCAAATTTGATCCAGAGAATTTTCCTGGAAAGTTTTGAAGTTTTTTTTTGCTAAATGTTGCTAAGGCATTGTTTGGATGCATTTATTCGGGAATTCAATTCCTAATTGTTTCATATTTTTGAATTTCTTTTTTCATCCCGGTTAAAAAAAGTTGGATTTGAAAATGTCTCTTCTCACTGTTGTTGTTCGTTGGAATTTTGGATTTGTTTTTTTTTTTTTTTTTGGTTAAAATTAGTTGGAATTTTTGCTATTTAGATTCTGATTTTTGTTTGTTTTCCAGGGGCTACTAAACGACATTTTTTGGAGAAGAAAATCCAAACGCCTTGCTTCACAGCTAGGTGTGGTTGTGATACAGATAATCTGCACATGGAGTCAGTGAAGATTCTTCCAGAGGCCACAAACATTCCTGGAAAGGGATTGTGAATTCTCACTCTTCAAGGTAAAACACAAAGTATATATATATATATATATATATTTTCCTATCTTGTACTATAGTTTTATTTATGTATATATATAAATATGTAAGTAGTGTATAGGTAACAAGAGAAGAGAAGATGAAGATGTAACAGGTGTTGTTTGACAGTCTGTTATGGGGGGACCATTTTTAGAAAACTCCAAATTCATTAATTAAATTAGACAACCACCATTTGTTTGACTTGAATAATATTATTATTATTATATTATTTTTTAGCCAAGGACTTGAATAATATTATTAGTAGCTTTTTTTTTTTTTTTTTGCCGAAAATTATTAGTAGCTTATGAATGGGCTTATGTATGTGGTCAGGCGTTTATTTTTTAAATTAACAATAAAAAATAAAATAAAAAAAAATTGGAAGATTAAGAAATTGGGTTTCTAGTTTGAGACAAGAACTGACCAAAAGTGTCGGTGAATTTAGCACTAACCCATGATTAGTTTGCTGATGTTTAATGATTGTGGCTGTTAAAGAAGGTTGCTTGGCCCTTATGTTCTGTAGGAGTCCAGCAAACTTCTTTTATTTAAAAAAGAAAAGAAAATTCCTAACTGAGTATAATACACTAACTGAATAATCAGTTAAAGAAAAGAGGAGAGAACTGAAGAGAAGAGGCAAAAGATGATATATTTGTATGATCTTTATTAGCATACATTAACATTTTTACATATGGTATGATAATTTCCAGTCTTTTTTAGACAGAAAGTGAGAAATGGGAGCAGCTGATGAAGAGGAGCCGAGTGGTGGTGAGGAGAAAATTCTTGTTTCAGTTCGGCTGAGGCCTTTGAATGAAAAAGAAACTGCAAGGAATGATGTATTGGATTGGGAATGTATCAATGACAATACTATCATATATAGGAGTAATCTTTCAGTTTCGGAGAGGTCGATGTACCCAACTGCATATACATTTGGTAAGTGATTTGCTTATATCATAGTTCAATATATTTTGATTTAGGCTTTTAATTACATCTCTAATTTTGTATCTAAGATTTGCCAAATTATGTTGATGTAGAAAAGGATTAATCTAGTCACCAAGGTTTAGATAGAAATTTATTAAATGCACAGTTAATTTATTGACAAAAAGATATTCTGCTGTTTGATAAATGTTTTTGCTTGAATCTGTTTATGATGTTGGGCGAAGGGATATCATATTGCTTTTTTAAATCTACTCATGCTGACTTTATCCAATTTTTTAGGGCTTTGAACAATGTTTTAATTCTGCTTCCACATTGTAAAGTCGGTTGTATTTTGGTTGATATGTGTTCATTATAGTTGTTCTTAGTACTGTATTTGTAAAGAGTTATTTTAGCACTTATCTTACATCAGATTTTTTCTCATACCTCTCATTCATCTTGTTCTTTTCTATTCTTTGATTAATTGGTTGGTTCTAGACAGAGTATTTAGGCCTGATAGCTCCACGAGGCAGGTGTATGAGGAAGGAGCCAAGGAAGTTGCACTAGCAGTTGTTAGTGGAATAAATTGTGAGTACAACCTCTTTATTTTTTTTGTTCTTGTTGGATGAATCTATGCTCCAAATTCATCTTTATGTGTTTACCTTCTCTCTTAAATAATTATTATTTTCAGCAAGTATATTTGCATATGGACAAACAAGTAGTGGAAAGACATACACCATGAGTGGAATTACCGACTACACTGTAGCAGATATATATGACTATGTAGACAAGGTAATGAAAAAAACATATCCAATGCCTGATTATGTTTCTTAGGTTTCCTCTAGATTTGGTGAAAATAATTTTTCTTTTCCAATTTCTGCAGCACAAGGAAAGAGAATTTGTTCTGAAGTTCTCTGCCATGGAGATTTACAATGAATCTGTCAGGGACCTCCTTAGCATGGACACGACTCCTCTTCGACTTCTAGATGATCCAGAGGTAATTCTCATTATTTTTCTGGTGAAAACCTTCTGTATGCATTTTCCAGTGCAATAACAATTGCCAATATTAACAGAGGGGGACTGTTGTTGAGAGACTCACAGAGGAAACACTAAGGGATTGGAATCATTTTACAGAACTTCTATCTGTCTGTGAAGGTAAGTCCTGCCCTTGACTATTTTTTTCTTTTTCTAGAAGACTGATGACTACATATTTAACAATGACCTGGTGCATATCTGCAGCTCAGAGACAAATAGGAGAGACTTTCATGAATGAAACAAGCTCCAGATCTCATCAGATTCTGAGACTGGTAGATCTCAATGTTTATTTCACTTTGAAACTTCTGATTATCTTTGCTAGTTAATAATTTGTAATATTGTTTCACTGATAATGGGTACATGTCAGACAATTGAAAGTTCTGCACGTGAGTTTCTAGGCAATGACAAGTCAAGCAGCCTTGCAGCCGCTGTGGTACGAATCATTAAAATTTTGTAATATTTGGTTCATTAGATATATATAATACTGACAAAAACATGTCATAATTATTGGTCTGCACAGAATTTTGTTGATCTAGCAGGAAGTGAGCGTGCATCTCAGTCTTTGTCAGCTGGCATGAGGCTGAAAGAAGGGTGCCACATAAATCGCAGTTTACTGACATTGGGAACTGTTATTCGTAAGCTAAGGTAAGCTTGTGTAACTTGTTTTTCAATCTCCAGATTTCAATAATACTTGAGAAACAGTGTTGGTAGCACTAGTTTCTGTAACTATTGTAATTTTTTAAGCTTTCAAAGGAAATATGATTGTAAGAACTTAAATCGAGCCCATTAGATACACAATGTTTTTTCCTTTAACCTGTCAAATTTCAAATTTTGACATCACTGTTATTGACAACAGTGAAATAAGAAACTAGACAACTGATGCTTCCTTTATCACTTTCTTCAGACTTGCCCTGTAAGCATAGCTTATCTCATCTTATGCTTTGCTTTATAGTATTACCAAGGAGAAAACTTTGTCAAGTCATTTTGAAGCAATTTAACACAGTCTTCTTTTATACATAAACTAGTGCATTTACATTGTCCACTGAATGGTGTGTCTTTGGATTCTAAAACCAAGTTGTCAAACTATGCAACTTTAACTGTTCAAAAAGCAAAAGAAGGGAAAATTAGTTGCAATGAGGCATCACTGCTCTGGAAGAATAAGATCTTACTATGCTTGCAATAATATGAATAAGATACACTGTTAAGTTTTGATACATAACCTATTTGCCATAATATAAATAAGATGCATCAATAAGAGATAGATTGATGCATGGAAATATGGACTGGAGGCTTTAAATCTTGTTCTCTTACAGTTGCTTATTTTCCGCTCATTACAAAGGCTTTTTTCTTCCTTCTGTTCCTTTTCTCTGACAGTACT
This sequence comes from Vernicia montana, assembly GCA_949750685.1. Classification (NCBI taxonomy): domain Eukaryota; kingdom Viridiplantae; phylum Streptophyta; class Magnoliopsida; order Malpighiales; family Euphorbiaceae; genus Vernicia; species Vernicia montana. Next base: position 4,167 of record CATKHJ010857925.1, read on the forward strand.
AATTGATTAAGGTTACAATCAACAATCTTAGTGAAAACCAATAATAAATATTTGAATACTCAAAAAAATTGAGCACTTGTCACCAGACTCAATCTATTCACCCTTGGTCATTCTTTCTGCTGTTTAGAAAAATGAATAATGCTGTGTTGCATAACTTGAAAAACATAGATTTCTTTGCATTATGAATTCATTATGTCATAAACTATATACCTCATAATTCAACTATTCCATATGAAAGTTGAGATGCGCATACTTTGCTAAAAAATAAATATCTTTCTTGGAATATTAGAAAGGATATAATACTGACAGAAGTTGCTTCGAAGGATATCAACCTTGATGCCCACAGCGCCTAAGCCACTTTAGTAGGGATGGTCTTTCCAGTAGCATTATGGAATCTTCTGCATTTTCTGGATCTTCTTTTTTCTCTTCTTTTATTTCTTCCCTTTGGTGTTTGTACAAATCAAGTCCTATTAAACTGAATATAAAATCTGGTGCTAATTTATGCAATTTTATGACTGGTGCAGCAAAGGAAGAAATGGGCATATTCCTTTTAGAGATTCAAAGCTGACCCGCATACTGCAGTCCTCCTTAGGAGGCAATGCTAGGACTGCCATCATCTGTACTATAAGCCCTGCACGAAGCCATGTTGAGCAGTCCAGAAACACCCTCCTGTTTGCAAGTTGTGCAAAAGAAGTGACAACCACTGCACGAGTCAATGTGGTTGTGTCTGATAAAGCATTGGTAAAGCAACTTCAAAGAGAATTGGCTAGATTGGAGAGTGAGTTGAGAAATACAGGATCAAATTTTGTTGCATCAGATTCCACATCACTACTAAGAGAAAAAGACCTTCAAATTGAAAAGGTGATGTCAAAGGCTCCTAGTGTCACATTTGAGTTCCTGTTAGTACCATCAGTCTACATCTTGAGGTCATGAAAGTACACTTGATTTAAGGAAAAGAGATGCATATCAGAAACATTGAATGCATAGGACATGTGCCTCATTGAGCCTAACCATAATTAACAAAATATATATAATTAGTGCCGTTATTAATAAAGTCTACAGACCCTTACACACGTGGGTTTATAAGTGGGCAAGTGTTAGAACCCACTTGCACAAAACCAATTGGCTTGTGTTAGGTTCAACACTCACTCATTTATAAGTCCCTTAATATTATTTTTCTATTTATTCGACGATGTGGAATCACTTCCTAACACACCCCTTCAAGTGCAATCGGGTTGGCCCATGCCCCAACATTAACTAGCCGGTTGACACTTACTTACAAATGGACCAGTTGACATCTCTTCTTCAACTTCGGTCCTAACTACGGGGGCTTGAACATGGGTCCTAGGATCTAGTTCATTTGGGCATGAAACTCTAATAACATATTAAAGTCCATAAGCCATTACACATGTGGGCTTATAAGTGGGCAAGTATTCGAACTCATTTGCACATAATCAATTGGCTTGTACTAGGTTCAACATCCACTCATTTATAAGTCCCTTAATATTATTTTTCTATTTATTCGACGATGTGGGATCACTTCCCAACACTTATGCTTATCATGAGAACAAGACCTAAAAGTTTTTTTCTCTTCCTGCATTTATGCTCTCAATATGTCCATCATCTTCTGTAAATGGCATGAACTGGAAACCTCCATTTGGATATGTATATAAATGTCATGACAAAAAACCCATCTCTGAGCACCTAGGAACTTGGTCATTGAGTTCTCTTCAATGTCCTAGGAAATTTGCAAGCGATCAAATCTAGGATTAAAAACCTTGACCAACTTGGAAGCATGCTCAATTGCCGCTAAGACTTCCCCATGGGCTTACCATATGTTGGCTTAGGCTAACTATAATATGGGTTTAAGTCTGTCTTTGATGGTCTATGTATGAGCTCAGCTGAATGACTGCAAAATCTCATGATTATTTTTTAAAATAATTGTGAGCCTTTCATTTGGTAGAATTCAACTAGAGCAGAGAAAGGGGTTGCTAGTACAGGATGTTAAACTGACCAAAATATTAATTTTGATTCCTCTCAACACAAACCCTCTCTCACTCTCTCATATTGCATAAAGTAACCTTTCAAAGACCACTTCTTTGACCTGTACATGGAATAAGGTTGGATCAGCCACTATTATGAATCAGTCCTCTCTACCCTTCCTTCTTAAAAGAATTTTGCAGGTAATTTGCAACAAGTATTGTTTACCCTTTTCTTTATCATGTGAGTATTGCTTCATATTTTAACCATATGCCAAGCATTACATGTTCATATGCATCAGGAATTCAGAATATGTATTAACTGTATCATTCATTCATGCAAATATGTAGCTTCTTTCTTTTTGGTTAAACCTTGAATTTGCAGTTTTTGTCTCCTCATACAGCTAATGAAAGAGGTTTCAGAGCTGAATCGACAACTAGACCTAGCTCATTCTCAGGTTGAGAATCTATTAAGAGTGGCTGAAGATGATCAATCTTCAACAATATCAGTATGCACATTTTCCTGCTCTCACTCCTAAAATCTTATCTTGCTGAAGCATCCAATGTCATCTCCCTTTTCCTTCTCTAAGTATGATTCCTTTTCCAGGCGGATCAAGATCATCATTACCCTAAATTGCGAGTGCGAAATTCATTCAAATCTGAAAATTCAATATCATATTCACCAGCTTCGGAGGAGCCTCACTTCCTAGATATTGGTGTCAGGTCTTTTGATGCATCTCAGTGCTCTGTTGGAGACAATAGTAGCAATTCTGATGATGAGAACTATATCCAACTTGAACACTTTGAAGAGAATTTTGTTCGAGCAAATTCCTCTGCAGAACTGTCAATCTATCCTGCTAATCTTGCTGGAAATGGTGTACATGAGGACAGTGAAGACCAAACTCCAGAAAATTTACACGATCTTTGCAAGGAAGTCCAATGCATTACAGTGGGAGAGTCCAGCACAAATGGACATGTAAATTCACAAACATTGGAAACTAGTCCACACAGATATGCAGAATCTGATGTTTCATCTCCTAATATAAACACAGGCACCTCAGGATTGACAGAGGTTGAGAACGAAGACACAGAAATTCAAGAATTAGGGTCACCCCCAGTGAAGGAACAAAAAGAATTGAATTGCTTGGATTCTGATTTTATAATACCCTCCCCTGAAAAACCATCTCCATTGCTACTTGATGAAGGCATGTCTAGATCTAGAAGCTTGAAGATGATCAGGAGTAGAAGTTGTAGAGCAAGACTTATGAGTATGCCTACATATTGGTTTGAGAAGATAGAAAGGAATGAGAGCACAACACCAATGGTGTTTGGGAAAGATTTTGCTAGGAGAATTGAAGATTCTCAAAGGAAATTTTCTTCACTGAAACATGGTGTTGATGTTGAAGAATTATCAAGAAATGACTCATCAACTTCTGTTGGTAGTCCTGCTGTTGATGACTATCAATTGCAGAGTATTGTAACTATTGATTGGAAGAGTACTGCCAGTGTTAGCAACTCAGATACAGGAATGAAGAACTCAGATGATCATTCGGTGAGCATTTGTTTTCTTTTTATCATGATTTCTTCTTCTAATTGCTAAATACCTTTTATCTTCCCACTTTATTTATGGATCAATTATGGACCTATTGTTAGATAATGATAGGAACAATATGAGGCTATATTATTTTGTTTGTAAATCCATAGCTAATTGTCACAATCAAATCCAGTAGGAAGGGCAAAAAGGATTCATCTATATAGCACGATGTTCCATACCATTTCTTTTATTGTCTTCTCTGTCCATTATTTTTTTCTCCTTTCTTTAACTTAGAATGTGAAGCAAAATTAGATTTGATTGAAAAGCTAACCACTGATTCATTTATATTGGTTCTCATGATTCATAGGACCAAGAAACAAAATCAGAGACCATTGAATCCACAAAGAATGTAAAAGATGTTGGGTTGGATCCAATTCAAGATGATTTAGATAGTGATCTGAAGTGGCCTTCAGAATTTAAGAGGCTTCGAGGGCAGATTATTGAACTTTGGCATGTTTGCAGTGTCTCACTGGTTCACAGGACCTATTTCTTCCTGCTGTTTAAGGGTGATCCAACAGATTCTTTTTACATGGAGGTTGAGCTCAGGAAGCTGTCCTTCCTCAAGGACACATTTTGCCGGGGTAATGAAACTATGGTTGATGGAAGAACTCTAAGTCTCACTTCAAGGTATATTAGTGACACAATTAAAATCAAGTATATTCACAATTGTATTTATATACATATTTGTATGATATGCAATGTGCAGTAAGATGATATGTTTTCCTTTGTAAACAGCAACAGGGCTTTGGATCAAGAGAGGCAGATGCTGTGTAGGCAAATGCAGAAGAGCCTCTCTAGAGAAGAGAGAGAGAATATTTTCCTGAAGTGGGGCATTGCGTTAAGTTCAAACAATAGAAGGATGCAATTGGTGCATCAGTTATGGTCCAAGACAACAGACATGGACCATATAACCGAGAGCGCTACTCTTGTTGCAAAACTGGTCAGTTTTGAAGGGCAAGAGCAATCTTTGAAGGAGATGTTTGGGCTTCTCACTACACCACATCACCTAAGCAGGAGGAAATCTTCCATTTGGAAGCGCAGTGTATTGTCTCTTTTGTAAGTATTTTGTGGAATACCATAAGAGTAAAATTTAATGGCTAATCAATGATTCAGACAGCATCAACACACATAGATAAGTCTTCAATTTAAAGGTATTTTTCATTTGCATTTTCTTATTCTAACCGCAATTGGTTGTGAGAGCGATTGTAAATCTGTTAATTGCTAGAAATGATATATTGCTGATGTGTTCCTTTTCTCCTTTTTTTTTTTTTTTCCTTTTTTTTTTTTTTTTTGCGTGTAACCAAAAGAAAGAAAACATTTATATTGAGAGAATGTTATATAAGGTTCTGTATGAGCTTTAATATGAAAGTTTCTTAATTTTAGTGATGAAATGTATGAATTTAGGCAATTATCAATCTGTATTATGCATGTCTTTCCCCTCACTGTCACTTAGATGATGGTCAGTAAGTTTTCTGAATGCCATTTTTAGTTTTTTTTTTATTTCCTTACTGCATTTCTTCTATTTTTTTTTTCTTAAAATTTCTTACAGATATCAATTTACTTCTTCCCTGATACTCTCTGTTCCTTTGTGTTTTTTCTTTCCAATTTTTAGTATTTGCTGTTGATCCAAGGGAAGAGAGACGAGATATCAAGATTTAAACTCTTAACTTTCTTCTACCCTAAGTAGAGACTTGGTGATTGAATGCCTAATGATCTGGCCTCCCCTTATGGATAATATGGATAATGATTACTGCCATATTTATAAGCAGTATAATAACGGTTCTTACCTTTCTAGAAATTCATTTAACCTTGTATAGCAACAATGCTTTCTATAAGTTTGAAAGAAGGCTGCTTCTTGGTTTTGTTACCTGCATTGACAAGCAATAACAAGGTTGCATCTTTTTGCCTACTAATTTTTTTCAGATTAATGGCCTTTTGGTTAAAATTTTACCCTTAGTATGCGTTTGGATAGGAGTTAAAAGGGGTTAAGTGTTACTCATATAATACTTTAACTCTTTTTAATTTTATTTTGGTAAATTTTTAGATACCAAGATTAATATTTAACATTCTTAACAATTATTTTCACTTAAGTTTTAAGTCATTAACCTAAAAAAAGCTAGGTAAAGATGTGTAACAAAAATAAATGCGCAAAAAAAAAAAGTTGGACTATCTATTAGAAAAGAAAAAGGAATTTTTTTTTTTAAGGAATTGAATTTTTTTTTTTTTTAATTTGGATTTCATTTATAAAATTGTTTAATTGAAAATTTATTTTTTTAATTTTGTTTAACTGTAAATTATTATTGATTACAGGTTTATTCTTATTTTATTTTTTTATAGTATTTTTTTATTCCTTAAAATATGATAGGTTTTTTTCTAAAAAATATATATATAATTTGTTTTTAGCTAGTAAAAAAATTGTAAAAATGTCTTTTTTTTTTTTTTAAATTAAGTTTTTTCATTAAAAAAATTTTAATGTTTTATACAAAACTCAGTTAATCATATTAATAATTTATCTAATACCCTTGATTTATCATACAAGATTAACTATTGAACTGTTATATCTGTAATTATTATAGTTACACTTATAATTGTTACACTCTATATTTTTAATCCCGATCCAAACTAACACTAGAAAATGTAGCAAGAAAATTTTATTTTATTTTTTTGTAATAAAAGAGAAGGGGCCAACAATCAGCAAGAAAATTTATTATTATTAAATTACTATATTATTATTAAAATATTATTTTATAATATTTTAAATCAGATTATTCTTTTTTAATAATAAAAATTTCATATAGAATAAATGAAATGAAATTATAAATTTATGTGTAAAAAAATAAAATTATAGATTTATTAATAAAAAAAAATGAAATATGGAGTATTAGAATATGCAAGTTAAAATAAAAAAATTGAATTCTTTATAATATAATAAAGAGTAAGATAAAGAATACTGTTGTACATGGCCTTACATTATTTTAAAGCTCAACCTCGATTCATAACGGCTAAGTCAACTTATATAAATAATAACTGGTTGGGTTACATAAACTATCCGATGTGGGATGACCCACTATTGCGAAGCTAGCTGCTCAAGCTAGTAGCTATCTAGGTGGGTTGTTACATATGCATTATTTGTTTTGGCTACAGGTTTTTTTTTATGGTAAATTACTAAATTTCCATGTTGTAAGAACCGGACCGGTCCGGTCAGTCCGACCGGAAAAACTAGAAATTGGAGGTCAGACCGGTTTGGTTCTGGTCTCAGACTCTACCAAGATCAAAACTGGGCAAAACCCGCCGGTCCGGCCAGTTTTTTGCTGGTTTTTTTTTTTTTTTTTTTTTTTGGGACAAATCATAAAAAAAAATTAAAATTACAAAATCCAAGTAGGTACAGGCCAGCCTATTTTGGTCCGACATTCGTGTACGTAGGTCGCGCGCTCACACGTTGAACCTAAGCTCAATACTGTGGATTTGCACCCCCCGCGGGCGCGAGAGAGAATTTTCTTGGCTACTTTCTTAACTTTGAAATGATGAACTTTTAAATATATACATCATTCTAACTTTATATTTTTTCAATGTGGGATAACTTACTCATCCCTCACTTTTCTTAGTGTAGAGTTTACTTTAAGTTTCAAATTATCATTCTACCATTTACCATTTTGAGTATATGAATATTCAAATTCATATTTCTTATGTAGAAGAACACAAACCCAAGTAGACTTCCTACTATCGAGTAGTGGAATTTACCCGAATTTGGATCTCAAAATGGCCACTTAATGAGTTAATTTATCATAATTTCTTCTAAATAATTGTTTCAAATTTATATTTCTTTTAAATAATGTTCATTACTTCCTCTAATAACGTTTATTAATTTTAATTATATGTATATTATATTTTTTTAACATATAAATAATAAATATATTAATTTATTTAAAATTTCGGTTCGACTCCGGTTTGACCTCTAGCTCGTGACTCTCTGCTTTTACCGATTCTAAGATCGGGCCAGGTTTGAAAACATTGCTAAATTTAGTTTCAAATGAGGATGGAAATTCAAGACTTCTCAAGTCTTGAAATAACACCAGTACCAATAAATAAAAAAAATTCATTAATCATATGATCCTTAATGAGTATTCTCTACTCATGTATTGTCTCTGCTCTCAACAAAATTAATTATTAACCTAATATCGGTTTTGTTGTTAGTATATTTTCGTTGCTTCTTAATTTCTTGGAGATCCTCCTCATAAATAACTTAGAAATAATTACTATTTCGGTTCATGTTCAGAATCAAATTTTAATATTCTGTGCTAGTAGAGAGTTTACTGTTTAATTAAACCATTAAAAGCACTAAAGTTTAAGTTTTTTTTTTTAAAATTAAATCATATACTTTTTTAAAAATATATATATATGATTAATTAGGATTAACTTTTAGATCTCGTTCGTTATTATTTTTTGTTTTCTGTTTTTTTTAAATAAAAATAAAATTTTGAAGATTATAATTTTTTGTTTTTTGTTTTCTATTTTCTGTTTTTAAAATGTTTCTGAATAAATATAAAAAAAATAAAAAATAATATTTTTTTAAAAATATTTTTAATACTTATTTTTTAAAATTTTGAAAGAAAAAAAACGCAGCGATACCAAACGCCCTCTTAATTGATACATGATGATAATTATAATAGTTACTTATAAATACAAACCTCCTTTTCTCTAAAATTAGAAGAAAAAGTAATACTAATAATATAAAAAAAATTAAAAAAAAAATGAGTATCTTTCTTTTCCAAAGTAATAAAAGTTTTAATGGCAACAATGTAGAAGGAAATTGAATGCATTGCAGGCCAACTCACTTTGCCTCACATTTTGACTAAAAATGGTTATGTTTTGGCAAGTCTCCTTGACTAGCGGCTCTTTATAAGTTTCTATTGGATTTTCTCTCCAAGACTTGTCTTTTTCCCTATCTTAAATCTTGATACATTCCCTGGTTTCTCAACGTCTTATTAGCAAGATAATTTTTGAATCGAGGGACTCTTAAATCCATGAATTTTAAGAATTTTACCGTTTGACTTGATTATAAAATCAATAAATTGATAGTTTAGAGCTAAGGGTAATTTTGAAATATTATAAATTTAATAGGGACAATTTTGAAATTAAAAAAAATTATCACGATCCTTTATTTATAAATGAAAAAAAATAGTAGATTTTGGACTTTCCCACCTAAGAGATGAGAAATTAAAACCTTCAAAAATAAAAAATTTTAGAGGGTGATGAATTTTTCAAAATTCATGAATTTTAACTCTCTTTTAGATTGTCAAATGGTGAATTTAGTCTAAATCCATAGATTTTATAAAATTACTTATTTGAAATCTTTCATATCAAACGAGACCTTAATATATTTAATTTACAACTTTGGTAATTTATTAAGAACACACCACATCAATATAATTCATACATAGTTATAGTTTAAAAAAAAAAGTAATTTAATAATGATTACTCATTAGTTTATTGCATTGAAATGTTATTAAATTAATTTATAAATGCAAACTAAGACTATTTAATATTTAAAAATTTTAAACAAGAAATACCTATCGAATTCGAATCACACCCTACTCTTAGTTCTCTCTATATTCTCTCTAAAGGGATTGGTTCTTCAGCTAGGGTTTATATTGGGGGAACCTGTTGGTGGCTCCAACCACTAGGGGAAAACCCCATTTGTCCCTCTTTTCCTTTTTTATGTTTTATTATGTAGTTTAAATAAGTGGATCTGTGCATTTTCGTTAGAAATTTTGCTTCTCATCTTGTATGGGTTTCTCTATTTGTGGATCTTGTTGCATTCTCACTGATCTGGACTTCTAGTTTGGATTGCTAGCTTGAGTTCTTGGCGGTGGTTGCGCTGTAAAGGTCTCTGGCTTTGTCCAGCCTTTCCTCCATTTTCTAGTCTTTAAGGTGCTTTTTAGGGATGAATGATGGGGGAGAGGGGAAAAAACTGCTATCGGTGGAATCGATGCTTTCTGGGTTGATTTTTTTTACCCTTTGTTGAGCTTGATTGCCAGTCAAAAGGGAACCTACTCAGGCCGGAGTGGGTTGGCTTGTCTGAGTATGGTGGCTCCCTTTCTCTTTTGTTCCACCCAAGGATCGGTTGATCTATGGTAAGGAAGTTCATTTCTGCATCAATTCTTGCTCTGTTGGATAGATCCATAAACTAGCTCTCTCCATGCAACAAGGCCTTTTTTGCTAGGTTGGCCACAAAGAGTGGCAGCGGCGGCAACCCCTGCTAGGGATGAGGCTTCACTTAGAGAGGATTTTACTGTGGGGTATTATTATAATTTTATAAAAATTGTAGGCCTGTATGCTGGTTACTTGTTGAATGTTGTGCAATTTCTACAAGTGTTTGTGCCAAGTAATAGTGTGTGAGTGGAGTGTCGAATCCACAAGGAAGGGTTGCTAAATATCAACTCCTAAAATTATCTCTATTATTTAGAAAATCAATTGGAAAAATATTAATTTAAAATAAAAATTATTCAACAAAAATTTAACTAAAAATTTAATCAAATTCAAAAAACCTAGGATTTGAAGTTCATTAATCAATTATTTATGTTTAATTTATATTTTTCAAGATTGGTCAATTAACATTGGAATTTAAGATCTAATTTCTTTAAATTAAGTGAAATCTTTTCTCAAAGAAAATCACTAATATTCACACTATCGTTAATTCTACTTTCGTAATATTAGACAAAATAATGTGAATTCATTAGGTTTTTTTAGAAATTAATATTTAATAGTCTCATAAAAGTATCCCTATCTCTAAGCGATACGTTTCCTATTTCAATTAATTTATAATTCCAAATATGAGTTACTCTCGTTCATTCACTCAAAATTCTAAAATCAAGAAATTGGTGATCAAGCAATTCCCAGCATTGAGAACTAAATTAATTGATAAATTTCAACATTAAAAATAACCAATCAATCAAACAAACATAAACATAAATATAAACAATTAATTAACTACACACAAATCCTAGATAAATAAATTTAACTACTCATATTATTAATGTAAATAAATTATAATTTGACAAAAGTCCAAAATTAAATCATAAAAAATTAAATTACATAAAAATAATTGAAAATAAAATAGATAAGAACAAATTCTAAAATAAACTCTTGAATTAGATTGAAAATTATTATAAAATAAATAAGAGAAAAATGAAAATTACAACAAATGAAATTAAATTTTCGCAATAGAAACAACGTTAGGTCGAACTTGTAGCAAACTAGCTGATACTAACTCACAGTGCTAACTCTCGTCTCCACATCCTGCTTGCTCCTAAAACTTAATTTTTTATTTTTTTATTTTTTTTTATGCTCTCTCTTTCTCTACCTTATTCTCTCAATTATAATCCTCATGCCCCACCTCATGTTATGCCCTCCATTAATCTTCTGTTACTTTCTATTTATAATAATAATAAATTTTTTTAAAAAAATATTCGTGAATTTTACCCCATGTTATTGCTTTATTTTCGCCTTTGATCACGCCAAGGAACACGTAATTTTTCTCTCTCCATTTGATGATTGTCTATTTATAATTGATAGATTTGTTTATTATTATTATTATTTTTTTTGTCTTCTTACTTATAGCTTTTATCTTCTCCTTCTTCTTCTTTTTTTTTTTTTTTTTCCACTTGTCTCCCAATTTTCCCATACTTTACTTCATTCCAATCTATCAATCAACTTCTCCATTTTTTTTCCACTTGTCTCCCAATTCTTCCGTAATTTACTTCATTCCAATCTATCAATCAACTTCATATATATATATATATATATTTTTATTCACATATTTAAAGCTACACTTTCAATACATGATTCAACTTGCTCCACTTCTATCATTTTTTTTAAACAATTTCTTCATATTTAACCCTTATTTTTTGGCGCAACCTCGTGCATAATTTATTGTGTGACTTCAAAACTCCTCATCATTTTCAAATCTCCATAATAACTTAGTAGAAAAACTTAACAAAAACTATAAAATACTAAAGAAAAACATAAGACTGAACAAAATAAAAATAAATAAAATACTTGAAATAATTAAATAAATGTGATATTAATCTCTAAAATTAAATAGATTTTTATCATAAAATGCTCAAAAAAAATATAATTACAAATTCAGGTCAATATTGAACTTTATGCCCAATGTTAGAAACCTCATTTGGGTTAGATTCTTGGACACTAAGTTTAAAGTATACCCCTCTAGGTGGACTTATCTAATTGACTTGAATTCTTGTATTGTTTTGGGCTTTCCGCTCTTCAATTAATGACAACAATTTTCTCCTTGGACAAAAAAAAAATATTTAAAAATTTATTTCAACGCCCATTCTTGTATCATAAAACAAATAATTACATCAATTTGGTAATTTATTAAAAACACACCACATCAATATAATTCATACCTAGTTATGGTTAAAAAAAAAGTAATTTAATAATATGATTATTCATTAGTTTACTGCGGCGAAATTTTATTAAATAATTAATTTATAAATACAGACTAAGACTTCCTAAAAATGACTTGCAACATCTCATTCTTATATCATAAAACAAATAATTACATCAATTTGGTGAAAATTCTGACGCTAAATTTCAAAAGGAAAAAAACAATTTCCAATCCGTTAGTTCCAAAGAGTCTGTATATGGCTATATGCTATGTATTTCATCCCTAATCTTCTTCTCTTTTTCTCAAAATAATAATAAGTAATTGCAATTTCTGTATTATATATGGATAGTAATTGCATAGATAAGCTATTTGGTTCAACAATTTTCTGGGTATTAATGGGGCTTCAAGCAGCAGGCACAGGAGGATTTATAGTTATAGCAGTGATAATGGACATAAAGTACATAGATGAAGAAGACAGTCCAGGAACCACTTTCATAGCTATCAGTACATTTCTTGCTATTCCTGTTTCTTGCTTCTGTTTCCTTTTTGCTGGTGCTGCTTTCTTTAATGTCTTCCATAAAGTTTCTTCCAAGAAATCTTCTTTCTCTAATAATTCACCTTCATTGCCTATCTCCAAGAGCAAGATTTCTACTTTAATGGCCCAAGATGTTCAATCCATGGCCATGGTCTAGCTACTTAATTAGCTCCCAAGTCTCTCTTATTTGTTTCAATTTCTTTGTTTATTATTATTATTATTTTCTTTTTTGGGATTAACTTGTGTTTATCTTGAGGATTTGTTGCTTAATTTTTTCTTTCTTTGTAGGATTTTTTTTGTTCTTTCTTTGAATAACGTAATTTTAGGAAATTTTGCAGTTAATTTGAGGAAATATATATATATAATTAGTCGT
>CATKHJ010857963.1:0-12895 GCA_949750685.1 Vernicia montana
TAGCCACTTCAGTTAATGGGAATGCAATTAAGTTTAGAAATCAATTGTCATTGTGGGAGGAAGGCTTTAGTTAAGATTTCCGAGTCTGCATCTAATCCCAATAAACTGTATTTCCATTGTGACAGTTGTGGTTTTTTTAAATTTTGGGAACCAACAGTAGATGATTTTGAATTCTATAACGTATGTAGTAATGTGAACAATAATAACAATGATATGCTGATTAGTATGATGATAAAGCTGCTACAAGCATAAGACAGAAACTGTCAAAGTCATGGGGGTCCTTTACTTTGTTGTTTGTATATTATATTATTTCTCATTGTACTTGTGATATTATTGTTGAGTATTAAAGTATTTATGACTGTTTAGTATTTATTGTTTTCAGTTTGTTGTTTAACTTTCTTATTTAGGTAATTACAGTGTTACACTGTTGTATCTATAAAATATATTAGTGCTTATGTACTTTAATTTCAAATGAAATGTAATGACATGAGTTATTTAATTTCAAATTTCTATCTATAATTTTTAATTGTTATGATTAGTTTAATATTGATGTGATATATAATATGTAATGGTGTAATTAATAACTTAGTAGGTGTTGATAGGAAATGATGAGGCAATAAAGAGTTAGAGGGGGCAATGGTACTGGCACTGGCAGCAGGGATATAGGGAATGGAGGAAGGCAAATACCAAGTACAAACCCTACATTGCCTGTGCCTGTGGTGCCAACTACAACTGCTGATTCAATTTCTTCTCCAGCTAACATTCCTACATCTGCATGTGAAGCAACTGGGTCTGTTGAATTTAATGAAATGCAAACAGAAGGTAATCTTTTGGAATCTACAACTTATACACACAGTAATAAGAGGGCTAGATCAGGGGTGTGGTTACATTTTGAAAAAATGTATGATAGTGAGGGTAATGAAACTAGTAGGATAGAATGTGTGTGGCGTGGGAGGGATTACCAAGGTAAAAGTGACCAAGTAACCTCTGGTCTTTGGAAACACCTTAGGGAAACATGTAAAAAGTTTCCAGATAAGAAAGGGTTAGTTAAGGCACATAAAAGTGGCAATGATAAAATTTAGAGTACACTAACTTTTAACAAAGGGATTTATGGGAAAAAACAACTGGCTTATTGGAAATTTGACCAACAAGCCAGTAGGGATGCATTAGTTAGAATGATTATAAAAGATGAGTTGGCTTTTAGGTTTGTTGAGAGAGAGGGGTTCAGGGAATTTGTGGATACAATCTGTCCACAATTTGTCATTCCATCAAAATATACAATTGCTAGGGACTGTTTTAAACTGTTTGTAAATGAAAAGAAAAAATTAAAATCATTCATTTCCAATAACTGTCAAAGAGTATCTTTGACAACAGATACTTGGACAAGTATTCAAAACTTATCCTATATGTTTTTGACAGCCCATTTCATTGACAATAAATGGAATTTACATAAAAAGATTTTAAATTTTTGTGTAATTAAAAGTCATAAAAGTGTAAACATAGGGAATGCAGTAGATTTTTGCATGGAGGAGTGGGGGATAACTAAGGTAATGTGCATTACTGTTGATAATGAATCATCAAATGACACTATTGTCCAACAATTAAAAAAGAAATTAGTAAAAAAAAATGCCTTTGTTTTGGGTGGGGAAGCATTCCATATGAGATGTTGTGCCCACATCCTTCAATTAATTATGAAGGATGGGCTTGAATATGTGGGAAAGGCAATAGGGAGGATTAGAGCTGTGGTTAAATACATTAGGAGTAGCCCAGCTAGAGCAGATTTGTTTAAAATGTGTTGTGAGAAAACTGTAATTACAAGTAAAACTTCTTTGGTTTTAGATTGTCCAACTAGGTGGAATTCCACATATCATATGTTGGAATCTGCAATAGGATATTAGATTGCATTTGAGAAAATGGAGGATTTAGATCCTAAGTTTATAATTGAGTTTGGGGAAGAGGTACCAAATGATGTGGATTGGGAGAGTGCTAAGAGAATTACTAGATTTTTGAAAATTTTTTATGATGTTACAATTAAGATTTCTGGTTCTTTATACTCTACATCTAGCTTGTATTTTCCTGAAATAATAAAGATTCTTAGAGAGTTGCAATTATGTGAGGGGTCTCCTGATTCTTCCCTTTCCATTATGGGTAAGCACATGAGAGCTAAGTTTGATAAATATTGGGGTAGTCTTGATAAGATGAATGTCTTATTGTTTGTGGCAGTAGTACTAGATCCTAGGTATAAGCTCAATTACCTTATGGTTAAGTACAATGGGTATTATGATGAGATTGAGGCCATAAATTTTTGTTTAAGAGTGAGAAAAGCTTTCAATGATATGATGGAAGAGTACAAAGTAACAAATGCTGAAATTAGATGTAGCCAATCCACAAATGCACCATCTTGTCTAACTCAAATTCAGATTGATGATGTGGAAGATGAGATTGATGAATATTTTATTGAGAAAGAGAAAGAGAGTAATTTCAGTATGCAATCTGAGTTAGATATATATTTGAAGGAGAGAGAAGAGAAATTTGTGCTGGATTTCAATTTGTTGGGATGGTGGAAGATAAATTCAGTGAGATTTCCCATTTTGTCTAAAGTTGCAAGGGATGTTTTGGCTATTCAGTGTTCAACAGTGGCAAGTGAATCTGCCTTCAGCACTTGTGGAAGGACACTAGATCAATTCAGGAGTTCTTTAACTCCTACAACTGTTGAAGTCTTGATTTGCTGCCAAGATTGGTTAAGGACCACTTCTCATCCCATTCAACTTGAAGAGACTCTAGCAGAACTTGAGAACTTTTGAGAATGGTATATTATAATTGTAAATTGTAAATTTTCAATTTACATTTTTTCTGCTGCACATTTTAACTCTGTTAATTTTACTTGCAGGTATATTGAAAGAGCCTAAAATTATAGAGAATGTGGTTCCTAGGACTTTGGTGGATTGTTGAACAAAATTAAGGTAACATATCAATAATTTTAATTTAATTCTGTATTTATTAGATTTTGTTCTTTCTACTTATTGCTGGTATTATATTTATATTGGTAATTTATTTCTTCTTGTAGGCCTCTCTAAGATAAACTTGGACTTCTAGAGAGTGTTCCTATGAATTGATTTGTTTTTTTATGTTAAATTGAGAATCTGTTAAATGTACTACTTGATGATAGTTGTGGTTTCTTATTGTGTTATTTGATGTTGATTATTTTTATTATTTAAATTTGTAGAAATGAAGTGCTCTAGTGTGATGATGCATTCTGATACTTTGCTTTGGTTATACTATCTTGTTTCTGCTCCTATCCTACATATGGTATCCTCTTTCCTTGTTGTTGCTCCTATCCTTAATCTGGTATCTTTCCTTGTTGCTGCTCCAATTATGCCTCTGCTACTGCTATCATGCTGCCTGCTACTGCTATCCTGCTGCTACTGCTACATTGCTTCTCTGTTACTGCTATCCTGTTGCTACTGCTACATTGCTTCTCTGCTACTACTAATCTGCTATATTCATGAACAATCTCAAATTTTTAGTTATTTGGTGATGTAATAATTGGTACAATCTGTTATGTTTGCTTGAATTGTCTGTGTGATTTGCTACTGCTACCCTGATGCTACTGCTATATTGCTTCTCTGCTAATGCTACTACTTTCCTGCTACTGCTAATATGCTATATTCATGAACAATCTCAAATTTTTAATTATTTGGTGATGAAATAATTGGTACAATATGTTATATTGGACTTATATTTTTTATTCTGCATATGTTGGAAGTTGAAATGAGTTTATTCTGTATTTTATGAAATGTAATTGAATTTGATTTGATTGTGAAAATTTTTAAAATCCCCGAAATCCCCTAATTCCCATACTTGTTTTCCCCGAACCATTAGAACCGAATAACCGAACCGATCCGATCTGAAAAAATTGGTTCAATTCGGTCCGAGTCTTTCTTTATTATATTTTGGTACTGGTTTTTTAATATGTCAATCCCCGAAATTTCGGTTCGGTCCGGAGATTTCCAAATCCCCGGCTTTACCCGAACCGTACACACCCCTAGTAGCGAGGTTGATTATTGTAGAAATTGTAGTAGAGGTTTAGGAATCGTTAATTATTTTCCAAGAAGTATAAATAATTATGTATTTAGTTTGCATATAACTTTTAAAAAAGTATGTTTTTTTTATTTGATCCCATTTACCTAGTCTCATTTAATAGATAATAGATGTGTTAATTTATATTTATCTCAATTAAGTTACTTAGCTTCCTCTAAGGAAGTTATTTCCAAATTTAAGAAGTAGAAATCCTTACTTCTTATAAACAAATCAATAATTATATTCAATATATAGAGTAAATTTACGCCGAACCACAATTATTATATTATTTATTGTGTGAGATATTTTTCATAATGATACGTGTCTTCCATTTTCAGAGCTCCCATAAAAAGAGAAATTGCTCTGTTCTTATTTTCGTAGAGATTCTTTTCATTTACACTATGTTTGGGAAAAAAATTGGCCGGGGAAAAAAAGGAAGAGGAAATAAAGGTAGGAAAAAAAAATAGAAAGGGTGGAGAAATGTTTTTTCCCCACTTTGTATGAAAAGGTGGTGAAAAGATAAAAATAAATAAATAAATAAAATTACTATTATACATTTTTTTTCCTTTGATTGAAATATATAAAAAAAAAAGTTAAAAATGTAATTTTGTTTATAAAAATAATTAAAAAATCAATTTCTACTTCATTCTCCCAAATTTGGGGGTAAATTTTTTTTTGTGGGCTTAAGGAAATTTTTTTTACTGTTCATAGCCTTTTTCTTTTCCTAGCTTCCCAAACAAAGAATTCATATTTTTCAAAACTATTTTCATTCATTCTCCCTTTCATTCCCTAGCTTTTCTCCTCTCCTCAAACAAAGCATTAAAGTTGATGAGTAACAAATGGGAGGAAGCTTATCCAAATACCAATGTTGTTAAAATCGAACTGAAGGCTGAATCAATTTCTCTGTCGATTTACGGTTCGATTGGTCTGATCTGTTCAATTTAATTCTTGTCATTTTTTTTTATAATTTTATTAAGTTTAAAACGGCGTTGTTTTGCAAATTCGGTCCGACCGGTTTACCGATTTTTTTGATTTTTTTTTGTTCGGACTGATTTTTTCTGATTCAATGGTTTTTCAGTTTTTTATAAGTTAAAAACTATGTCAGTGACCGGTTTCTAATTTAATTGATCCGACCGACTGGTTCAATCTAATTTTAACAACACTGCCAAATACTCTTCCATTTTGTCTACGCAATTAACTAATCAATATTATCTTTAGTTTGAGAAGTAGTATGGCATAGGGAAGTTTAAGTGTAGACCTAATTTATAAATAAATTATAAAATTTTTGACCGTTAATTAGTGGCTTCACTTATTAGTTGGTTTAATTGACTATCTATTTTTTTTTTCTTTATAATAATCTATTTTTCCAATGTTTTGTTAAGACAGGTTTTGTTACTTTGTCCAATAGTGTTCTTTCACGTGGACTGATTACTGGTAAAGGTACACTGTTTTGGTTGGTCTGTCAGCTGTCTAAACTCTTTAAAGCCACCATAGTGGTCATTTCAATTCTATTATTCTATCACATCACTTGAGATATAATTACTCAATTAATATTAATAAAATATTAAGGGTTCTGTTAATGAGTATTTGTTGCATGTAAAAGTAAATGTCAATAAGGTTTTGATTTAATCTTTGGCGAAAAAAAAAAAAATATAAGGTTTTGATTTAATAGTAACACTAAAATTAAAACCATAAAATTTAAGAAATTTTAAGATTTAATTCATGTTTACATCGTATTTGAGTTTTTTTTTTTTAAATGTAGAATTTGAATTATATTTGTAATATCTGATATAATTGTTATTTGATAATTGAAAATTTTGTTTGCTTTAGTGTTATGTCTAATTTTGTAATTTTATAATGTATATAATATCTTTGGTAAAAAATATATATAAATTTATATTAAAGAAAGATTATGTGAGAGAAATATAAATTGGAATTTATTACTTTGAATTATAGTAATTATAATTAAATATAAATTTTTTACAAATTTTTTCTTTAATTTAATTTATTTTCAAATAAATTTATTTAATTTTGATTGTATTAATTACTTTTTAATGTCATAAGAGCAGTAATTAACAAAATTATAATATTAATAAATACACTTGGAAACTGAGAAAGCTAGACTTGGACTAATGGGGTTACTAATTATGATTTGGAAATTGGAAACAGACAAATTACTACTAAAAAATCAATTACAGTGGTTTTGTTGCCAATCTATGTGTTGGTGGAGTTATTCTAAATTTTAATTAATCACATATTATAAAAATAAAGAAACTAATTATAATTTACAAGTTAAAATTTACTTATTTTTAATATAAAATAACTAGTCATTTAAAAGATTAATCAATAAAATAAGTGTCCTTTATAATTATTTGGAGTTTTAATATTATTTTTAGAGGCCAAACAAAAGCATTTTTTTATTCAATTTTGAGATTAAATATTAAAAATATAATACTAATTTTAAAAAAAATTAAA
The DNA here is from genome assembly GCA_949750685.1 of Vernicia montana. Lineage (NCBI taxonomy): Eukaryota > Viridiplantae > Streptophyta > Magnoliopsida > Malpighiales > Euphorbiaceae > Vernicia > Vernicia montana. The sequence continues at coordinate 6,556 of CATKHJ010857963.1, forward strand.
TATATGTAATATTTATTAAAATTTTTAAATTTTGAGGTATGGCGGCTCTTGTCTCCTCAATGCCACGCCTTATGACATAGTGCATTTCTCTTGTTGCTTTTGAGTGGCAACTAGTAATTCTTTAAAAGAACAGCACTATTTCCTTTCCAAATTTTTATAATTTCCTTTCCAAATTTTTATATGCAATTTAATCTTCAAATTGCATAAAAAAAAAAAATTATGTTGAGAGACAGAGATAGAATTGTGAATTTTCTGTTTTTGTGTTTCATGTTGCTCAATTTTCTTTCTTCACAGAATTGCTCTGCAATTTCTAACATAACTTCATCCAACCCACTCTTGCAAGGCCAAACTCTTAGCTCTCCAGACCAAGTTTTTGAGTTAGGATTCTTTAGTCCTAACAATTCCCCAAACCAATATGTGGGAATATGGTATAAAAATATCTTTCCCCGCACAGTTGTTTGGGTGGCCAACAGAGAAAAGCCGGTTGTGATTTCTCAAGCAAGTCTACAAATCGGCAACGATGGAAATTTGAGGCTTGTAGATGGGAAAAAGAACGTCCTCTGGTCAACCAGTATTGTTGCCTCCAATAGTTCAGTTGCTGTGCTCTTAAACAATGGAAGCTTCATTATGAAGGACAGGGCATCTGGAGAAAATTTATGGGACAACTTCAATCATCCATCAGATACTATGATACCAGGCACAAGGCTACTGCTTAATTTCAAAACAGGAGAGAGAGTTGTGACAACTTCCTGGAAAAGTGAGAATGAACCTTCACCTGGGTCTTTTATCTTTGGGTTTAAACCAGAATCACCACCACAACTTTTCATTTGGAAGGGGTCGACACCATATTGGAGAAGTGGGCTCTGGAGTAAATCAATGTTTATTGGGGTCCCAGATATGGATATAACATATCGAAGTAGCGTTTTTGTCGTAGAGGATGTCAATCAGAGAACTATATCTCTCTCCTTTAGTACATTCCATTCCTGCAATTTCACAGATTTAGTCCTGTTACCAACAGGATCATTGAAGAACATGTGTTGGCAAAAGGGCAAGAACTGGTATTCAACATGGCAGGCACCTTTGAATGGATGTGACATTTATGGAGCATGTGGACCTTTTGGATTCTGTGAAAGATCACAACCTCTTCTAACTTGTAGGTGCTTGAAAGGGTTTGTCCCAAAGTCACAACAGGAATGGAACAGAGGTAACTGGACTGGAGGATGCGTGCGGCGAGTTAAATTATTTTGTGAGAGAAACACAGGAACAGCACAGGCAGAGGCACAGACAGGGAAAGAAAATGTCTTTTGGAAGATAAGTGAGATGAAACTTCCTGATTTTTCCGAAAATGTGCGGGCCTACAGTGATATTGAATGCAGTCAATGGTGCCTGAATAACTGTTCTTGCTTGGCTTATGCTTATGTAAATGGAATAGGGTGTCTGGTTTGGACCAGAGACCTTATAGATGTGCTAGAGTTTTCCTCTGGTGGACAAGACCTTTACCTTCGCCTTGCTAATGAGGAATTCGATCATAAAGGTTTCAAAATTCTTTGAAATTATTATTTTGATTCTACTCTCTCTCTCACACATATATATGATTAACATCATATGCATTAATTTGTGGTAATTTTGATTCTATAGGAGAAGATCAGAAGCATCTGAAATTCATAATCCCCCTCACAGCTAGTATTACAATCTTCATTTTTTGTGTCATAGCTTATGGTTTGAACAAGCGGAAAGCTAATCAAAAGTTTAATAAAAATAATGAGACTGACCCTTCAAAAGCTTCTTTAAAACAAAGTATATGGAGAAACCATTTAGAAGAACAAGATTCACTAGAGCTGCCAATGTTTGACCTGGATAGCATACTGGTAGCAACCAACAACTTCAATGCAACAAACAAACTTGGGCAAGGAGGATTTGGTCCAGTCTATAAGGTGATTTTTTCGAGAGCAAAAGATGACTTAATTACAAATATAAAATAAAGCATTATGTTAATTTGTGGACTTAAATATTATACAGGGAAACCTACAGAATGGTAAGGATGTGGCAATCAAAAGACTTTCGAGTAGCTCGGGACAAGGCATGGAAGAGTTCAAGAATGAAATCATGTTGATCTCCAAGCTTCAGCACAGAAATCTTGTCAGGCTTATTGGTTGCTGCATTGAAAGAGAAGAAAGGATACTAATTTACGAGTACATGCCCAATAAAAGCTTGGATACTTATTTATTTGGTTGGTTTTATTTATTTATTTATTTTCTCTATTGCTTTATATATTATCTCTCTTTTGTCTATATATAACACAAGATAGATCATCACATTTATTTCTCTTTAAATAGATAATAATTTCGTCTTGTCATTATTTTGCTAAATGCATCAAACAGTTGAACTGATAATATAGTAATTGTTGATGGAACATTGGATAGATTCGACGAAAAATGCACAGCTTGATTGGCCTAAACGTTTCAACATTATACTTGGAGTTGTTCGAGGGATTCTTTATCTCCACCATGATTCTTGTTTAAGGGTTATACACCGAGATTTGAAGGTCAGCAATATTCTTTTGGATGAGACTATGAATCCAAAAATTTCAGATTTTGGATTGGCACGCATTTTTCAAGGCACACACGATTTAGCAAATACTCGCAGGGTTGTTGGAACACTGTAAGCAATCTGCCTTACAAAAAATATAGTATAGTAGCATAAGCCTTTTCTTGGAAATATTCTTTCTCAAATTAAAATAAGTTTGTATTGTATCTAGCATATCAATGTAGAGATGAGCGAGAAGTAACTTAAATGTGATATTTGTGCTTGGCATATGCATTTTGGCTTTGTTTGATAAGTTGTATATAATAGAATACATTTACAATGTTTGGAATTCCAAATGTTTGTAGCTTCATGCAAGCCAATGATCCAATTGGACACTAACATTTGTGATGTTTCTTTCACATTTAGGGGTTATATGGCTCCTGAATATGCATTAGGTGGGATATTCTCAGAAAAATCTGATGTCTTTAGTTTTGGTGTCCTGTTGCTGGAAATTGTTAGCGGCAAAAGGATTAGCAGTTGCCATTATGAGGATCAACATTTAGGCCTTATTACTTATGTAAGTGCACATTCTTATTATATGATATATGTAAAAATGTTGTGCTATTATCAATTTCCCCACTGACAAATGCCGATTTTTCTAGGCATGGCAATCATGGTGCGAAAACAGGGGTATAGACATGATAGATGAAGCATTGACTGATTCATTTTCTTCATCAGAAGTGATCAGATGCGTAAATATTGGACTTCTATGTGTGCAAGATCATGCTTCAGATAGGCCAACTATGTCTGCTATAATTTCTATGTTAAGGGGTGAAGCAAAGCTTCCTCATCCAAAACAACCTACATTTACATTCCAAAGAACATTGAATTGCCATGTTCAATCACAGAACGATAGTGTATGGTCCATAAACAAGGTCACTGAATCAATTGTGGAAGGGCGATAACTTATTACAACTAACAACCCAAGGCATCATTTGATAGCCCATAAATTATACCAGGTACTTGTGTTTGTATTTGATTTGCTTGTCCATTGATTTATCATTACAAAATATATTTGAAAATTTTGTTATTAGGTTAGCTAATATATTTGTTTTAAGTCTTTTTAACAAATTATGCATTTTATTTTATTTTGGTATAGTAAATTATGTTTATTGCAAATTAACAATCTTTTTTATAATAAAATTAGCAGTTTTTTTTTATTAAATTCAAAACAATTATATATTCATAAAATTGCTGCTGGAACGGAGATTAATTATTGTCGATTACTCGTTCGGTTCATTGTAAAATTTTGATTGCATTTTCTAATTCAGTATAAACTGGTTTCAGAGAAAAAGCAAAAAGGGCCAACTGTTGATGGGTGGTGGCCGGTGGGTGCAGAGATTCTGTGATTGTTAAGTTCAATGAAAGAAAACTAAATTTCTTATTCAACGAAAACTGGGTTCTGGTGGCATGTGCCTTATGCCACCATAGCAGGGACTCGTGGAAATCCCTGCTTTGACAATACTTGATTAAACTAAGTTTGGCCTGCTCTTTGGCGAAAAAAAAAAAACAAAAACAAAAACAAAAAAGTTTGGCCTACTAACTTTTCCTTTCCCTTAATGTATTAACACGTGTATCTCTTGTAAAAAAAAAAAAAAGTGATTAAGGAACTAAGCTTTTCGATTTTTTTAATAATTTTTTACAATAATAATTTTTCAATTTTTCATTCTTATCCATTTCTAATAATTTTTCAACTCACTCCTCGACATATCTCCATATTTATTTTGAACCCATAATTTTTTTTTTTCCTACTCTACTCTTATTAATTATTCATTTTAGCCTCTTCTACCATTTCAACTTTCATTTTGGCCTTACATTTTTTTTTTTTTAATTCCTTTTAATTTATAGTTTTTTTTGAAACTCTTTTAATTTATAGTTTAGTAACCTTTTAAACATATTTATCCAAACAACAAACTAATTGTTAAATGACTAAATATGTTGCTATGCTTCATTTCATAAAAATGAAAATTGTCATATTTTTAACTTTCATTTCTACTTAATAATATTATAGCATAAATAACAATAATTTTATTCTCTTTTCTATTTTCAGACTTATTAAAATAGTTAATTATCTCTTCGTAATTTGAGCAATACATCTAGAGTAGTCTTATTTTATTGTATAATTTTTTTTATACGAATTGTATTATATATATATAACCTTATACTCTATTACTACTTTATATGTGGTTATATAAAATTAGTTCAATGGAAATAAATTTTATCCTCTTACTCAATAATACTTAATGGGCACTCTCATTAAGCAAAAAGTTACTAGTGACTTATATGGTCAAACTCTAGCTTTTACTTCCAATAAATCGATGAATTATTTAACTGATTTATAAAAGCACAACTTCCAATTCTAGTCAAACATCTTCAACCCTTGTATAGATGATGAATTCAAAATCACTCGATACTATTAATGGAGGACTCAGCTAGGGGTAGGACCAGTGAACAGAGAAAATGCGGATTAAGGGCTCTTAGGGGCTGACCCCTAAAGAGAGTCTCCGACGCTTAAGTTAGAGAGCTACGAGAGTATTGAAAGATAGTGAGTTTAGGAGAGAGAGAGTTCTCTCTTTTTACCTATTCCTTTACCAATTTATAGGGGAGGATATGGACTCCCTATATACGCATGTCCTTTGTCTATTGGAGGTCATTTTTATTCTTACAGACGGTGTCATTTGATGAGTCACAAATCACTCGGTACTATTGATGGTGGGTCCATCGAAAGGGTAGAACCTGTAGATAGAGAAAAAGAGGATCAATTTCTCCTAGAGACTAACCCCCAGAAGAGCTTCCGATGCTTAAGTCAGTAATGGTTTGAGAGAAAATGTAAAGAGAGAGAAATGAAATAATGAATAAGTTATTTTACTTTACCTATTTATAGAGAAGGATAGGGACTACCTATGTATACGTGTCTTATACCTGTTGGAGAACATTTTTATTCCTTATTAATAGACAAACCCATTTATCAAGTTATTACTTTTTAAGAACCTGAATACAATCACTAAAATAGTAATTTCCTCAATATTATTCATATAACCTTCCCTCCAAGTTTTCATTTTATTCCAAAAACTTTACAAAAAAACTAATAAATTTTATGAATTTATCCTTGTTGATACCAATTCTATAATTTTATAAATTATATGTATATATGTGAGGTCTCGCCCGAGCACCGATTCGATCCGCTAGAGGGCATCGAAATGCTCATTTGGATTTGAACTTACGATGGAACCCTCGGGTTCAGATTGATTTATTTTGAAATTTGATTTGGGAGTCGCCACCTTAATTTTATTTTATTTGGGAAAAGTTAAGGAAAAATTCAATAAATGACTCTAATTATTATCCAATGGAAAAGTATACTAGCCCTCGATTACCAAAGAGAATTCGTGGATTAGGTTTTCGGTTCATTTAATTAATTTGGCAAGTTTAATGCTAAATGGCTTAAAATAATTTTCATGAACAGTTACAAATGTATGAACAATTAAATACGCATGAACTATGATTAAAATAAAGTAATAACAAAATTAAATAAAGAAAGCAATGAAAACACAAAACCTAAACTATGTGAAGAAAGTGAAAGAGGAGGAAAGTTTATTTTAATTGGAATTTTGATGCTTTAGACAAGCATGCCTACGTATCCCTTTGAATAGGAATCAAAATCCACGTAGTTCGTCTTTCTTACGAAGGGGATTTGTTTAGTTTGAGTCTTTTATCATGTTTCAGATTGATTGATTAAAAGGTAAGTTGATTAATT
>CATKHJ010858137.1:0-10606 GCA_949750685.1 Vernicia montana
GAAATCCTTTTTTAAAAGTCAAATCAGATTTAAATGTCAAATCGAGATTATTCAAAACCAAAAACCTAATCCCCAAACCCAAACTTGGTTCGAAAATTAGTGATTTTATCCTTGGGTAAATTAATCAAAAGATTAATAAAATTGGAGTCAAATTGAGTTTTTTCTTAATTTTTCCATTAAAAATAAATTAGGGTGGCGACTCCCGAATCCTTTTCAAAATCAAAAATCAATTTTCCGAGACGATAGCCGCTTCCAATCGTGAGCACCGAAACCCGTTCCTTAACCTCCCTTAAAAATCGCTCTCGCCTTTCCTTAAGGCAATCTTCCCACGAGCGAGGGGAGGGGCGTTCGGGCGAGGCTTCACAATGGTACGATCAGTTAGAAACCTACCAAGCAAGCAAAAGTGTACGTAGCCCCATCACCACTACTTTGCCCCCCTTCAAGAATGATTTCTTCACCTTCTTTGGTTGCAAGAGACACACTGGCCAATCTCTCTTCCATTGAAAAAAACACACCGAAAACCCTTGAAAGAAATAAAGGAAAAACAATGATCATAGAAAACTTAAACAAACATAAGCTATCAAGCAACAACCCCTCGTATAGAGAGACAACACACCCTCACAAGAAGAGACTATTTTAGGAGTTAATATTTGGGTTTGAATATCAAATATTAAATTTTCTCTCTCTATGGAATTGGTGTATTAAAATAATAATTATCTTAAAACTAGAAAATGAAAACCAATAATATGAATGTTTATGATTTAGGAAAATTGAGGGGGGAAATTTTGTTTATTGGATGGGAAAGTCGAGGATGTTTGGTGATTGGAAAAGGTTGAGAAAAAAAAAATGAATTTTAAAATTTTTACTATATATTATTTATTAATATTAAAAATAATATTTTAAAATTATTTTTATAATTTAAAGTTTGAAAATTAAAATTTTTATTCTTTTGATAAAAAAAAATTGAATATAATTTATCTAACAATAATATATAATAATTTCACATAAATCCAAATGAATAATAGAAAAATTTTATTTTAACATTTAATTTACATATTAAATAAAAATTAAAAATGAACAAAAAATAAAAATTATTTATATATTAAATAATATAAAAGTAAAATAAAGCCAGGCAAAGCGCATTCCAACGTCTAATGCAATTAATTAAATATAAAACTTTTATAGCAAAATTTGCCTGAATCAATATGTTGTCATTCCCTTTTTAAATTTTCAATCAATACAATTGAATTGAATTTTTATGTAAAAGTTTTCCTAAACATGATATAAATAGAAAATGAATTCATTTTATTTTATTTCCTTTGCTACTATTATTTATTTAAAAGTAAATGATAATATTAGAACTCTAAGTCAGCAGAATATAAAGTATAAAAATATTTGTGTAGTTTAAGAATGAATCAAGTTTAATTAAATTGAATAAAATAGTTATCAAATGGCATTGATTTCTATTTATTTTGAAAATAAATTTTTTTTTACACAAAAAGAATTTAGTTTTATAAATTACCTCTTCCAAATATGAAAATTGGTGAAATAATTCATTTGAATTGAATTCTTACAAAAATTGTGTTTTGTATTTCTAAACAAGGGTTAAAGACTACTGGGCAGGAATTGAAGATCGGATATAGCTTCTCTTCGAATTTGATCTCTTCTTATCTTTCCAGTAGTTGTGAGTGGCAATGGCTTCTTCCATAAAATGAATTTTTTTGGTACTTTAAACCTGTAAAAAAAATCATAAGCCAATAGTAAGCCACTAAAAATTCAGACACAGGATATGAAGAACAGAAAATTCAGCAACTGACAAGGATGCAAAAGCCAGTCTTTCTTGTCCTGTAAATTTGTTTTTCTTCTCTCCCTTTCAAAACTGGGGACTATTGTATTATCTGATGCTTTCATAGTTCTTAAGATGTTTTCAATGAAATATTTCAGTTTCATTAAAAAAAGAAGATGTTAAAGCCAAAATCCATATACTAGAATGAATTTGTGGGGATAAATACCCGGATAAATTCTTTTCTCTACAATACTTCTGAAGAATCTCACTGCATAAGAGTAGCTCATTTTCGACAACAGGTCTACAATTGTTGTCTGACCATTGCCAACCTTCTCTTAATTTAATACAAGCAACAACCATTTCTGTCAAGCGAGTGTCTGGAATTCCCAGAACAATGGCTGCCAAAACTCCTGGATGTTGCAACAAGCTTGCCTCCACCTGCATCACCAAAATGCTGCACTTTATGGTGGGGAACATAAAGGCATAAAACTAGTTATGATTTGTTAATAACATATAGCTAAAATTTTTGCCCCCCATTTTGCTTCTGATCAAGTTTCTCAGCAAATAACAAGGAATGAACTGGAGCTTATTTACTTTTTCTTTTGGTTTGTTCTTTGCTTGATGATTATATGAAACATGAAAGAATTTATATTCACGCTTACCTCTTCAGGGTGAACATTCTCCCCGCCACTCTTTATTCGATTATTTGAGCGTCCAGTAAGCCATAAATTACCATAGTCATCTATGGAGCCAATGTCACCTGTGTCAAGCCAATCTGCATTGGTATATTCTAGTGCCTTCGATGGATTTTGATTGTAATATCTAAGCATTACATGTGGGCCTCTAGTTAAAATTCTCCCAGTGTGAGAAGAGCCATCTGTACATATTCTCAATTCCACATGTGGTGCAGGTTTGCCCACACATACACCTTGCGGTTGGTTAACCAAATCAGATTTTGTTTTACCATATGTTTGCAAGAGCTGACCAGGGGTTTCAATTGTTGGATCATAGAGAGTCATGAAGGTTAGAGAAGAACAGCTCTCTGTCATTCCTTCAAGAGATAAAGGAAAGTGTAAAAAATAGAGTAAGAACACTAATACATCTAGTTATAAATGGAAAAGTTAGGAAGAAATATCATGCACCCAACAGATTTTACATTTGTAGGAAGAATGTTCAAGTTTCCAGTTTATATAGATTCAAAGATAAGATATGTTAAACCAAGACCAAGTTCGAAAAGATAAGATATGTTAAACCAAGACCAAGTTCTTCAAACTTGGTTTGGTTTAAAGAGTTTGGCTCAGTTAAGCTTGATTCAACTTCCAGTAGCCTTATTGAGCATGGATTGTCTACATGTGATGGAGCTAAAAATATACTCCCAAGCCTAATTGAAACTTTTGGCAAAAGCACAATTAGGCTTCATTCTGTACCCTGAGTTTAACAATTTTAAATCACACAACCACTTGATGAGACTGAAGGATGGCAACAAATTGATGTTATGAGATGCCAACTCTTCTTGCAGTTACCTTATTCAATCTTTAGCATTTTACTGGTAAATGTTTGTTAGAAACACATCAAGTAATTCATAGATTATCTAAATATCTTCCAAATAACTGCACATCTAACAGGTTTCAATTTTCATCGCCAAATCATTTCAAAGAAGAAACGCAACAATTATTCAGCTTCATTAAAAGGTTGCAAAATGCATTGAATGACATGCTTGACAGAACAGAGAGGACAACTTACTTACCATAAGCTGAAAGAAGCTTAGCTCTTGGGAAGAATTTGATGGCATCTTTTATAAGCCCAACTGACAGACCCCCACCTCCATTTAATATTTTCTTTACAGTTTGACTCCCTTTCCAAGTTTTCTTTGCCCTGACAAAATATATCTGAAAAATAAACTGAGCAAACTGACTACCATACTGTACAAAAAAATTACGACAGAAACCCAACATTAAAGACATGGTGAATGTTGGGAAGGGGGAAGATAAAAATGAAATTCCTTAGGCAGGGTTTAGTGGCAGCAACAAGTTCTCTAAGGCATATGCTAACTGCTAAGAAATTGCACAAGGTTTGTTTAAAGTATAAAATCATAACATGTGCGGTGCTTATTGTGGGCACAAAAGGAAAGGCTTTGTAGCAGCACTTAGCTTTCAAAGTGTATGCTAAAAAATTGCAATCCATTATGGCCAGGGTGTTGCCTAATCATGTTCAATAATAGAGGAAACCAAATTGACAGAGATATCCATATTGTGATATGATTAGATATTTCTTCGTGTTGATTAATTCTTAATTCAACCCTACTAATGCATTGTATGGAAATGAATTTCAAAGACATTTGTCTACAAGCACATCCTAATGACAGTATTAATTTCAATCCATTTCCATCACAGATGGAATTGTATTCTTACCGGGTTAAGGAAATCAAATCACCCATTATTGCAGGGACAGTGATTAGAGAAGTCACATAATGTCGCTCTATAACATCTACAGCTAATGTAGCTTCAAACTTTGGTATCAAGACATGGCAAGCTCCAACCATTAGCATAGCCATGGCTGATGATAATCCACCAATATGGCACAATGGGGCAGTGTGCAAATAGACCTGCAGACATCCACAGAATAAGGAATGAAATCAGCATTATTTCTTCAGCTGTATGTACAGATCTTTCTACTCTCCTTATGAATGCAACTCTACTTCAGAAATCCTCAATACTACTTGCATATTATTCTCATGCCCTTCAATTGCCATATCCTTCCGAAAACTAGACGGTAAAGAAAAATTATTGAGGAACAGCATACATCATCCTCACAGTAACCAACAATGGCAACTTTCGCTAAGGATTGAACTATCAGAGCTGAGTGGCTTAAGATAACTCCCTTTGGCCTTCCAGTGGTTCCTATACCAATAAAAAAAATAAAGCTAAAATATTAACGACAGATTTCTGAGCCAATTAAGATATATGAGGAACACGAAAGAAAAATGGCCAATAAAAGATTCTTTTATATTTAACTATAAAAAGCTAGTTTCCTTTCCATAACTTTGCTACCCTACTTTTGAAATGACCCCTTAAGTAAGAAGGTGATTAGGGAAGGGAGATGTTGAGAGCAAAAAATTTCATAGAAGCTCTATCAATGGGAATCTTCAACAAACTAAGTGAATTTTACCAACCTCTCGTACTTCCAAAATTTTCCAAAACTTCAGGGACTAAAACTGCTAATTTTTAAACCGTAGGGACCAAAGTGTATAATAGAGCAAACTTAAAGGGGGGTTTTAGTAATTTACCCAGATAAATTTTAAAATGGCTCCTCTAAAATATTTGTGATTGCGGTGGCTGGTAGTTCTCAGCTCATAATGACACACTTTTCACTTTCTTATAGAGAAAAGTTAATTATATCTTTTGATGACTAGTTTTTAGTGCCAGTTACTTGCTAACTGGAGAAAAGAATGTCAGGAATGTCAAGAGAAACAATTGAAATTATATGAAAGAATATCAGGAAACAGGATATTTTGGGAAATCCCTTATATATTACTTGAACTGCTGAGAAATCAATTCTATAATATTTTCTTCTACACATCCCTAAGGAGGCATAGAGAATTGGAAAAAAACAGGGCAGTGTTCCTAGTTCCCACTAGGAAGGCCTTTCCCTTTAGATACAGTAACATGTCGTATCAGAAATATGCTTTAGCACACAAAACTTTAATAGTGAACAAGAAATTGAAAATGTACAAATACCTGAAGTAAAGCATATCATGACAGCACCCTCAGGAGCCCAAGAATAATTCAATGCTACAGATTTCATGACTATCTTCCTAAGCATTTCAGTAGTTAACACTGTCAAAATTAAAGAAAATTAACAACATTAAAATGCCAATCACTGAATTAGAGAACACCAAAACTCTCAAATCTCAATTCTTACAGAAAATGAGCAAAAGTACACATACTGTTGGATGCTTCAATAGAATCAGGGGAAAAGGAAGCCATTGAAACATGCCACCTTAAAGAAGGAATAGAATCACTCTGGAGCTCTGAATTCCAGCAATTACAGCTCTCATCACTCATCAACATCACTGGTCTCACACTCAACATTGCCGATTTTGCCTCTTCAAAACTCTGCAACCTAACAAATGTCAATTTCAATTTCACCTTCATAGCCATTAGCCAGTGACCAATTAATTACACACGACAAACTTACCCATCGATAATTCAAAGGAGCTACTACGCCGCCAACAAATGCAACCGCCAATAACGACTCCAAATACCAATCGCTGAAACAATCCACCATTAACATAATTCGATAAGCGCTTATATATATATATATATATATATATATATATATATATATATATATATATATATATATATATATATATATATAAATGAATTTATAGAGTTTAGCCGGAGATGGAACCTGTTGAAAGCACAAATTGCGACAATATCGCCGGTCCTGAGGCCAAGATCAAGAAGTCCACGAGCCAGACTTAACACGTCGTCAACGAACTCTTCGCCGGACTTTCGCCGGTTGCCGGAGATTGTGATAACGGAATTTCGACGGAGAGTAGATAAACGTGTCAAGCACTGGCAAATGTGGGCCTGAGAGTAATTAGCCATTGATTTTGAGGGTAAATTGGGAATTGGAGAGTTGGTTGTTTCGTTGGTTAATGGTGTTTTTGGGTTTTGAATGGAAATGGAAAGCTTGAAAAAGCGTGGTTATGATCTTGTAAATTAGTATTTGGTGAAAGAGATTCAGATCACGTATTGGTGACATTCGATAGCTGACAGTGAGACGTGATTCGCGGGCGTGATTACAAGTTATCTAACGGTCCGTTTGGATGAATTTCAACATTTAATTTAGATTTGATTTGAGGTAAATATTTTATTTAAATTATTAATATTGGATAAATTTGAATTTGATTCAAATACTTAATAAAATTTAATAAGTTTAAAATTTTAATATTTTAAATTCTCTTTTTACTTAATTATTTTAAATATATTTTATTTATTTTTAATTTAAAATCTCTATTTTTTCTATTATTTATCCTCTTCAAATAAAAAAATTATAAATTTATAAATTTCATTTGAAATATAATATTTAAATTCATACATTCAAATTCCAATAGCAACATAGAAGTATTTTATTTTAAGAAGTGTTAATTTTTTAATTAATGTCTCAGATCTACCCTTGTAGCATTTAACAAGCAAAGAGGAAGCAAATGGGGCATACTTGGAATTTGGAAAGATATATTATTATTTGTTTGGGCATATAAAAAAAAAAAAAAAAAATTGTTGTCACTTTAACTTCAATCCAAAACCCTAACAAAAACCCAAATCCAAATTAACTGCTTCAATTCTACATTTCAGAAGAAGCTCCTCTAAGTCATAGACCACTCACTTCAAAGGTTTTTTCTTTATCTCTCTACTTCTTTAATTCTTCAATTATTGTCAAATGAATTCCGTATTCTGCAAATAAACGATCTATTGTTTGTTTTCTATAGCATTTTCTTGCAAATTTTGTTATATAGACTCACATTTACTGTTTGCCGAGTAATAATTGTTCAATTGTTAATTGGGGTAGTTCAAATCCAATATTGAAAGAATATGCATAAAGATTCATCTTTGTTAGGTTTCTGGTTCTGGGATTTAGTATTAGGAATGTTACTCAAATCTATCAATGCCTAAAGATTGATTTTTTATTTTTTCTTGGGTTAAGCTTGTTGATAGTGGTCAGTCAATTAGCTATTTATTTTTATTTTATTATTATTATTTTTTAAAAAAAATGACAGAGAAAAGCTATAGCTTTGCCATTCCCAGGAAGAATGGGGAAATATTCCTTTTAGTTGTTGCAAGTTCTTGATAATTTTGAAACAATTTAATTGTTGTAAGTTCTTGATAATTTTGAAAAAGATGGTTGGCAAACGAGAATTTTATATGTTTCTTGGTCAAATGAAATTGGAGCATGAGATGGCTTTTTTAGAATTACCACCTTGCTTTAATGGCTGCACTGGTTATTGATTCAGCACTAGTAGCTATTATTGGCATGCATTTTCTGCTTAATATAATTAATGGGTCATCTCATTCAATTATGTGTAATGTAATTTACCTTGTGCACACATTTGCATTACAAATGCTGGAGTTGCAAAACTTGGTGACAGGTCCAACTAGAAAATGGTCCAAATATGTTTATCCAAGAATATGAAGTTTTGTGAATCTTTTTATGTAGACTCGTTGTACTTGAGAACCTCAAGTTTGAGTGAACACACCGGTTGGCTGCCTGAACTTTGGCTCAGGTGGTACTTGAAAGTTGAAAGCTAAGAGCATATATTAAATTGGCTCAACTGTTAGACACCTCTATGATTTCTCCACCCTCTCTCTCTCTCTCTCTCTCTCTCTCTCTCTCTCTCTCTCTCTCTCTCTCTGTTATTCCCATTTTTTAATCCAGCATTCTTCGGCTATAAGCACAACACATACATCTTTTTTTATCTGTCCTTTTGCTTTTCAGGGTTAAGTTATCTGATAACTGTTCCATCTTTATCATAGTGCTTAAAAAGTATTACTTCAAATTAAAAAAAAAAAATGTTCCTCTTACTGTGCAGTAGTTTATGAACATGCTGATTTACTTTGAGCAATATAATAATTTTTCTGCAGCAAGGCATGGGAACCCGAGGAGTTATTGGAGATAAATGGTCGATGAGAATTCTTTGGGCATGTGCTTTTGGAAGTGCAATCAGTATGTACTTTTAGTTTCCATTAGTAGGCTACTGTTTTGTTAGAATGGTTACTTCACAAACTTCTTAGTTCTCTTTGTTTGCCATCTTTGTGATAATTTTGTCTATTGCTTGTCCAGGCTTGTATATGGTTGCTGCAGAAAGACAAGCACAAAATAGAGAGCGAGCAATGGCTGAAAGTTTACAAGCTATGGAAGCAGAATCAGGCAGCAGTGAGACTGTTTAAATGCAGGTTTGTATGAATGTCAATAAACTTTCTGTAATATCTTCCTAAAGGGCTTTCATCCCAAAATGAGTCTGTTTATGCTGTTTTTGGCATTTGGAGTTTTGAGGGTTCAGCTCTAATAATAATTTAATTTACTTCTGAATCTCAGATCGATGATATTATTTCAGAGGTTCAATATGAGATGGGGTGGCCTTTTCATTTTGATGCTAAACTCTTTAAACCATATACTTGTTTAACTGTCACTAGTATAATACTGAACTATATAAATATATATATGTATAGCATTAGAGAGGGAATAGCTATCAGTGTGATTAATACTCTAGTGACTGCTTGTAGGTGGTGTCATCTATAGCACTAGATAATATATGTTTTGATAGGAATGCAATAACCTGATACAAATTTATTAAGTTCCTTTGCTTTTTATTATTTTATATTCCTCAAAGTAGCATTTTAATTTCAAATACTAGGATATGTTTGATATATGACGAAATGGAATGTAATTAAATGTATTTTTAGTCTTAACATTACATTAGAAATGTATTTGATTACATTTGATTTCATCAATAAGGAGTTTGAATATACTAGTTTTTTATATGTTAAAATAATAATTATACGTGTATGTGTGCGCATGATTTTTAGTAGATTGACTTGAAATTGAATTAAGCTTATAGCAGTAAAATGAGATTATTAAAAAAAAATCATGAAAATAATAGTAAGTATATACATATTTATTTTTTTTAAAGAGAAAAAATAATTAAAAATAAATAAAGTAATACAATGTTTTTAAATTATGACTTAGGTGGTGTTTGGTAAAACTGAAAATTAAGTGCTGAAAATTTAAGTGCTGAATTTTAAGTGCTGAATAAAATAAGTGGTATAATTTTTAAATAGTAAAAATATTTAAAAATTTAATCACTTATTGCATTCAGTATAAATTTTAAGTTAAAAATTTTGACTTATTATTTTAAGTGATTTTTTACTTAATTTAGACTTTTAAAACGTAGTTATCAAACAAATTTAAAACGATTAAGTGCTGAAAATTTTAATTTTAAGTGCTGAATGGTATTATCAAACACCACCTTAATGTATGATATGATTATATTAATTATAGGAAGATCAATAGAGTTCCTAATTTGTCTGTAATTAGAGATATCCTTCAAAATAGATCAATTAATTTATTTGTTTTCTAAATCAGTTGGATATGTACCTTTATATATATTTTTCCCTCAGAAAGAGATCAATGTGTAAAAAAACTTCTTAATATTTGTTATGTTTATCAATTATTATTATTATAAGGAGGGAATCTGACCCAAAAACATAACCAACTAAGAGACAAGACGAGGCCAAGAAACCCCTATAATATCATCATCTATAATACTACCCATGACTACTAGGAACCTCATACAAGAGATGAGTCTCAAGGTCATAACTCAAGAAATATTGGCTAATTTGTCAGTTACCAAGTAATTAAAAGTTGATGTTTTGTGCACCATGAATTTGATTTTTTTACTCAAATGAATGCTTAAATGACAAAGATATCGAATTAGAGAATTATATAAATAAAATTAGAAGTATATATACCTTAATATTAGGGGCCTCTTTAATAGCTTGAACAAGCTTGAGTTGGAGAAGGATTTGATGGCTTCTGATATGAACACCAGAAATAGCACAAATAACAACATCAACTAATTTCAAAGCATTAACAAGGCTTTGATGGTCATTAAAAGAAGCCTTCACAAGATGAGCTCCTTTCTCTTTAAAGCCCAATAACATTTGCACTTTCTCAATATCAACACTAATTTCTGGCCTATGGACTACATATGTATCATGCCCTCTATCTAAACTTGCCTTCACCAACCTCTTTCCC
>CATKHJ010858527.1:0-20019 GCA_949750685.1 Vernicia montana
AATATTTTTCAGCATTTAAAATTAAAATTTTTAGTAATTAATCATAAATTTAAAATGATAAGTTAAAATTTTTAATTTTTAATTTAAAATTTATACTGAATGTAATAAGTGATTAAATTTTTAAATATTTTTATTATTTAAAAATTATATCACTTATTTTATTCAGCACTTAAAATTCAGAACTTAAATTTTCAGTATTTAATTTTCAGTTTTATCAAACACCACCTAACATTGATATTGCCCACTTTTTAGTTTTTATTATTATTATTGTTATTATTATTATTATTATTATTTCTCTTAATTTTTTTTTTTAAAAAAATTGCCTTAAAATGTAATAAATATTCATTATACTTTCAAGTTTCAACTAAAAGGTTGGATCAAATTTCATTTTGTATTTCCAATACTCAGAGGTAATCCTTTTGTTTTTTAACAAATCATGCGTTGATTGTTTTATAAATGCCTCTGAAAAAAAAAATTCAATAAATATAATTAAAACAATTCAATGAAACAATATAAATATGTATAATCTGTGTTCAATACTAGAGAGATTTCTTAGATTAATATATATATATATATATATATATATATATATATATATATATATATATTGGCCAAAAGATTAATATAATTTGAGTCATATATATATTTTTTGTTTAATATTAGAGAGAGATTCTAACTTTCTCAGGTATGTTTTAAATAGATATAATACCATGTCTTAAAAATGGAAATATAGATATATAAAGTAATAATAATAAATATAAAAAATTAAAAGGTATTTATTTTTACATAAAACATATTTATGTAATATTTATCTTATATTACCACCTGTTAGTCAAGTCTTAATTCAAGCTCGACTAAGGATTGATTAAAGCTTTGGACACAAAGGTTGTCCGAGCTTGGCCCCAAGTTTAGACTGACTCGAAATTTAATCATTACCTACACTACAAATGTAGATGATTGATGATTGAATCACAGAATATTTCAAGCACCAAGCTATTAAATATTGAAAAGGCATTTTGAACATAAACTAGTATTCCATTTTATTGATTGAACCTCAATAACATATTTTAAAGTTTTGGCAAAGAGCTTCTGAATTTGACCAGATGAGATCTTTCATTTTAAGTTACATGTCAATAAGGAGAAGCCAATATAATCCCAGACAAGTTCTGGTTCTGATATGGCACCAGCTTTGCTCATTCAGTTGCTTTGCCTTTGCGCCTGCTACTGCCAGTTTCCAACAGGTAACAAACCATTGAATCCACATCATCACCAAATATGCTGTATGCCTCAATCACCTGCAGATAGCTGAATCCCATTGACAGAACAATCTGCATACTCCTGCTAAGTACATTATCCTGAAAACCATGTTCTCTCATGCCTTCCACCTCCGTCTCACTGCTTGATGATCCTGTTTTTCCACATTCATTCAATTATCAATGACTTGGCATACAAGTTCAGTTCTCCAAATAGTGAACATTATGCACCACTTGTAAATTTTAAATTTATCAAGAAGCTTCCCAAATATCAGGTTTATGAAAAGAGGAGAGAGGACAGAAGACAAAAAAGAACGGTGTTCCACTTCATATTATTTGCCAACAGTTTCACAATCTAAACATGCATTTATTGTTTTGAGATTAATTTGGAATAAATCTGCGTACTTACTAGCTCCAGAAGATGATGGTTCAGCACCAGAAGTAGACGAATCTTTGTGACCAAGTTGCTGCTTGAACTTGTCATTGGCCAGATACTCAGCTCGAGAAGCTTCCATCACCATACGTTCAATCTCTTTCTCAGTAAGTTCAAGATCCGAATAAAACCGCCCCTCAGCCAAAAGTGCCTGTCAATATTAAGTATCAGCAAGAACACAGGATCATGTTAGCAACCAGCAAGCCAAAAATAGATACATAACTAAAAAAAAAAATACTTGCATTATCAAGCTGCTGGTCCTGTTGAGCTTTTATTGCAGCTTTGATCTGATCCTTGTCTACATTTGTCTGCACATTAAAAAGAAACTTTGACGTGTTAGTCAAACCCGGACCGGCCCAGCTGGTTCAACCGGGAACCGGTCCACAAACTAATCCGGGTCACCTATAAAATGAAAATCTTCCATGATGAGCGTTCACAATGTGTAACGAACATTACTTTGCTCTGTCCAAAATTTTTAAAATTCAATTGATTGTAACGTTCGTTTAAAACATCTAACGTGCGTTACCCATGTATATCAGCAAGCACTTGTCAGTAAAATTTGTTACGTGAAAGTTATAATGATAAGACTCAACCATAAGATTTAATTAATTAATTAATTATAATATATATAATAAATAGTTAAGTTTCTTTTAGATTTATGTTGAATATTAATATGTTAAAATTTATATTGGATATTATTATATTGAGATATAATATTATCATAATTTTTTTTATTTTTGTTATTGTTTAATTTTAATTATATGTATATTATATTTATTTTTAACATATAAATAATAAATATATGATATTATTTAAAATTTCGATTCAATTCCAATTCAACCTTTGACCGATTCAACATTTGACCCGTGACTCTCTGTTTTCACAGGTTTAAAAGCCAAGCCGGGGTCTGAAAACCATGGTTAGTTACATTAATCATTTTTCAATGTATCAGTTCATGAAAAAGGAGGGGGTCAATACTACAAGTCCCATAAATTCAACCAAAAGTAAATTAGCCAGTCATTGGCATGTTAGTTCATGGTGCAGCCAAAGATGCAAATTATTATTATTATTTTGATGCTGCTTTGCCTTTATCAAAACTCAACACCTCTCCTTCCCGCTAAAAATAGAGAAGGATGAAATGACTCAAGCTTAACAGCATTGGAAGAAATGCTATTTGTGCACATATTAAGTGGCAATTGCCAATGAGATTTGCAAACATTTGTGATCCTTTAAACCTCTGTGCAGAAAGAAAAGTCAACTGTACAACCAATCATCAAGCCATGAGGTAAACCTAACAAGTCTATCCGAGTTACCATAGTTTAATTAAAAAAAAAGAAACTGTGATTAAACAATGGGAATAACAGTAAAAGGAGCAGAGACGCACCCCTCGAAGACAGCCGAAACCAAGCCCCGCACCAATTGTCAGTCGACGTGGATCAACAAGAGAGTTATAATGATTACCATGATGATAGCTTAGCCTTAACGGGGGCGTGTCAGTGTTGTAGCTTCCATGAAATATGTTGATAGGTTCTACATCAGTGATTTTAGTCAGTACAAAAGACATAGCAAATGGCGGTGCAAACTTGATGAATGAGAAGCCACATTTCTATAAAATAAAAGTGGTACCTGTGCTATAGGAATAAATATGAATAGGCCGGTTATACATTTCTGACAGAACTTGGATCTCCACATTGTTCCCATACACCTGCCAATTGAGATGAAGAGATTAACATGTACCCAAACCCACATTATCAAGGTAATGACCTGTCAAACATACTAGGGGCCAATAGACAGATTAGATAGTATACCAATAGAATAGCATACTAGAATTAAAATGCAACCAGGAAAACAATTACTCAGCTTTTCAATTTTCCATTTTCAGGCAAAAGCTAAACTTAGGACCTCAAAAAGAGATGACCTCAAAAAGAGAGAACCTATCAGACTTCCACAAAAAAAGTGCACGATTTTGATCCTTATCATAAAGTAAATGCAACTTTAAAAAATCAAGAAACCTATAAAGAAAATTTCAGTAAGGTAGTATAACATAAGAGAGAAATTTAAGGTGAAGTACGTTTTTACAGCACTAGATACTTAAGGAAAGAAGAGTGAAAAGTCATCCTGGATACCAACTCCATACCTTGTCTCTTCTCTTCCTCTTACAGTACGATGTAAAACCTTCTGTTATAAATTGCGAAAAGTGGTCTCTCTCTCGTTCCTGAATGAACAAAAAATAGATCAGGATAACCTACACCTCATTAACAATATTCACTCATGCATAGACAAACAGAAGCCCCAAAAATGCTGTTTACACAGCTAAAGCAATAGATTATGATGGACAAGATTTAAAAGTACTGAATTATAGCATAAAAAATTTAAGCTTTATGTCCCATATGATGGGAAATCAGATCATTGGAACTAAATATTCACTAACAGAGATTAATGCAAACTTTAGAAAAATAAATCTAATTATGTAATGCAATTATTCAAATGAAATTGACAATAACACGGGATAGCATAAATGTTGGTCTCAACTCTCAAATAAAAATCTAATCAACCCAAAACAAAAGAGGAGGAAAAAGAATTCAATGAGAATGGCCTCACTGTCTCAGGAATAAAGAAAGATTCAATTTGAAGATCCCCTCATTATATACTTTCAATTTCCTTTCTTTTCTATCAAATTGTTTGCTATTCTCTTCAAATGTCTAGGAATGAATTTGCAGCAAAACCATGTAACACAAACATCAAATAGGAATATTGATAAAAGGAAAAATGTGTAACTCAATCAACCTATCAAACTATAGTAGTCATTGACATTCAATAAGGCTGCATAAAAATCAAATTTATACTAAACATAAATACTCAACGAAAACTAATAAATGGAATGTCTTTTCAGTAGGACCCTCTCCATGAACAACATTGAACTTGAGCAACTAAATCACAAGAATATTGAAATAAAATAAATCAAACAGATTACCATATAATCTATGCACATTTGTCTGATCAAATCGTATGCTTCAGAATCTCCATAAACTTGATCTGCAACAGCACGGAAGAGACAATTCCCATCCTCCAACATTCGTTTGACTTCTAATCCTCTAGACCGCCTTATGTCAATTTCAAATTGGCGTTCTCTTTCCTGAAATAGATGCAACATGCCACTTTTAATCTAATGTAATTGTATAATATCATCGAGTCTAGGCCACAATTCAACTGTCAAACAACATATCCCAATGTGCTAAACATCATAAGACCACTGCCACAAGATAAGAAATTAATATACTTCAACACTTCTTATCAAAACACTAAAGTCCATGGATGGAGATATAAATCAAGATTTTCACCAAACCAACTCAGCTAGTAGCAGGCCCCAAAAGAAAAAAAAATTAAAATGCAAAATGCTGATGAAACAACCTGATAGGAGATATCAGGACAATAAATCTAATAGCACAAAAGATAACGACAATAAATCTAATAGCACAAAAGATAACTAAGGAAATAGTAATACTGGAACAGGAGAAATAGAATATTATGACAATTAACAACAGTATTATTCGTTGCTTGCTTGTTTTTCTCAAAGATGGATTCAGATAATGTAATAACAAAGATATAGCTCAGCCATCATGTATTTAGTAGCAGGAACTCACCAAATCATCATAGGAGGAAACAAAGCAAGGGTTCTGCTCGTCAGCACTGTTATACCCCTCACTATCACCATGAGACCTAGGAGAGGAAGGACGTGACCCAGATGGTGAAGTCCTTGTAGAAACAACAGGCCAAGCAACTGCTCTTCTAGATGACCCAATTCGCACAGAATTTGAACTTCCTGATACAGATCTCCTCGAGTTTGAATTTGTTGACAGAGGTTTGGGGGGTGGCACGGGAGGAGGTGGTGGGTGTGCACTTCCACTGCCAATGCCTGGAGAAGCACTGCTTGAACCTTCACTCTCAGCTGCAGGTCTCTCCAATATCCTCAACCCACCTAATCCTTTTATCAAGTCCCCTGATCCGACACACTCAACATTAACCAATTTGTCACTGTCAACAATTTCATCACTCAAACTCTCACTCTTATCAGCATGTAAACCTTCCACTAAAAGCTCATCACTTTTTGATGCCTTGTTGTCACTAGTCCCGCAATACTCCAAGAACTCATCAACAATAAGAAGTTCCTGTCCTTCGTCACCAATTTCCTCCTCTTTCAGAACTGAAACAACCTGAGGGGTAGCTGTAATCTGTGCGTCTGGCCGAGCAGTTGAAGAGGAACCTGCTCGGCTCTGGCTTGAAGAAGAAGAACCGCTGCCTCGTTGAACCAATATCCGAGTCATTGGTATCAATGTTTATTGTTCTCAACTATGAAATTCAAACACTGATTCTTGTCCCCAAATGACCCAAAATTAGAGACAACAATGGATCCTAGTAATCATGGGTTTGTCACGCGTTCTTGCCTTTGGTGCAGTGATGCCAATCCCTTGGCTGAAGGAATTCTTCCAGCCCAATGCGTTCAGCTCCTCGTCGCCGTGAAACAATCTCTGCATTCCCCTAACAATTCTCATGAGACCCAGACCTCCAACTTTTAAACAATAATAACCTTCTCTAAGTACTCGAATTTTACCCGGAAAAAGAAATCCCAGAATTCACCTTCAGAACCTCAAGCTGCAATCAACATGATCATTTCCACGAAAATCAACATAAACAATCAAAAGTTTCTTTCTTCACAGCACACAGGCAAATAATTCAAATCATTTTTAACTTTAGTTTCAAAGAATTTTTTTTATAAAATTAAGTAAAAATTATATAAAATTCTATCTTTTTCATCATTAAGACGGGAAAAAAATATATAAACTTTCAGTTAAATGCCCTAAGCTCACTAATTAACTAATAAACTCCATAAAACAATAATAGATAATCCTCCATATACTCATTTAATTCAAAGAGAGGGGAAAAATTAGGAAAATAGTGAAGCCAAAGCTAAAATACTTCATTTGAAAGAGAAAACCTTGCCTAAATGCACCTAATTAACTAATTAACCTGAATCAAGTAACTCACCGAATTTTTTTTAAAAAAAAAAAAAACAAAGTTTAGATTTTTTTTTTTTTTTTCTATTTTTCAATTCCCACCGATTCTTAGCAAGAGCCAAAGACATAATGAAATCCAAAAACCGAAGTCAAAATAATAATAATAATGAAAAGCAAAAAAGCGATCAAAAAGATCAAAGAGAAAGCAAAATCATAGTAATTGAAATGAAATTGTAAAAAAGAAAACCCTAAAGTTGACTCAGCACGAGTTGAAAGAAAGACTCACCTGGAGAAGAAGAGATTTTGATAAAAAAAAAAAAAAAATAGAAACAGAGTTGTTGAGATCTGCAAAAGCTGAGAGGGAGATTAGATTAGGGTTTTGAATTAAAAAGGATAATATAAAGCTGATAACTTGATGGAGAAGGAGAGAGTATTTTAGAGAGAGAATGGGAGGCTGCCTTTTAACGGTGGTGAGTGGAGAAGGGAAAGGAGAGGGATGACGTGGACTCTACCATAGCAGACGGCCGGGAAACTGTGGACTTACACGTGGCAATTTCTACACTGTGTTTCGCACGTGTATTTATTGCACGTGTGTCATCGATTCCTTACTTCTCTAGTTTTCTTCTTCTAATAATAATGTTCGTGAAGTCAGTAAACTCTCTAATTACATTTTTAACCACTTTTTATCCTTAAAATTAAACCTTCCAATTTTAATCATTACAATTTTTTTTTTTAATGAGTAAATCATTACACTATATATCATCAATTTCATGTTTATTTTTTTAATGATTAGATTTTTGTTAACTATCATAATTATTTCAATAATTTTACTATACTCTACCTGTATTTTAATTTTGAAAATTAAATTTTAATTAATAAAATAAAAAATAAATCTATTCATTAATTGGCTAACCCTTAAATTTGTAATTAGATATTTTATCATTCCTTCTTTTTGAGCATAGGAGGAGAAATTGAATCTGTATTCATTACACGTATCATATATATATATTTATTATTAAACTATAATTTAGTGTGTATATTTTTTTTATCATTTCAAATAAATACTTTTAGAATAAAAATTACGAGGAAAATTTTTTTTGTCATTTATATTACTGATCTTTAAATGTATAATAAAATAAAATAAAATATTTGTAAAAATCACAAAATTAATAGTTGAATTAATAATATTTATCAAGTAAAAAATTATTTATCTTCTCCTTTTATTTACTATTAATTTTGTTTGTTGACATATAAAAATAGCATCTTAAAGTAACCATTCCATGGTTAAAATTTAAAACTTCCAAATCAAAATTTTTAGGGAGGGAAGGTTACTATTCCTAAATATGAGAAAATGGAAACATTTGTAAAAAAAAATAAACATATTAATTACCAAGTTAAGGTTTTGGTATTATTATTATTTTACATTATTCAAGGGATATATTATTCATACCCTCACTCTTGAAGTTAGGAATAACTTCTAATTACTTTTTGGAATTTTGTTAAGGCTAAATTTTAGTGAGAAAATTCAAAAGTGAAAGTATTACCAAGAAAATTATTGAATTAATAGTTCAATGGTCGAATGTCTATTTCATAATATAAGAAATTAGGAATTCAAATATTGATAACTCTCTAAAAAAAAATTTCGATGTGTCGAAAGAAAAATATTATATATTAACAAGTAAAGTTATTGATTATTATTATTCTTAATTTATTTTTTTTTTATTTTCTTTCACATGAGCCTAGAGCCTAGAGAATAATATTTGAATGTTTTATTATACATTTGGACCTTCTCAAGTGTGTTCATCATATCTAAAAGCTGTGGATTGTTGCTATTTATAAAATATGGAAAGTGAGTATATATTGTTATGATTAGCCTAACTGGTAGTGTAGATGATTAGGGTAATTAAAATTGACCATCTCCTTCCTTAAAAAAATTTAAAAAATTCCCATATAGCAAAGAAAGAAAATAGCTTGAAAGCATAAAAGTTGCAATTCAAGTTTGATCTCATAAAAGAAAAGGAGCATTGCATAAATTTAGTTGTCAAAAGTAGTAATAAAAAAGTATGCAAACAATATTGATACTTGATGGATATAAAACCAACCCAAATTTACACAAATACATTATAAACCAAATAACACTTAAACCGGTGCTTGCACTAATGCAAGCCACATGCAAACCCCATTATTATATATGAATCATTTCCTTTTGAGAGCAAAAGCAGAGAGCACAATGAGAAATAGGAACATGACTGAAGTTACAAAGGAAGCCACAATAGCACTGCTTATCTGCTGGCAAAAATCATTAAACTGTTGACAAATTGGATTCCAATTTGCGTCTGAATTCCCATTATGAGCTAAGTCAGAAATGGCAGCAGCAGCAGAAGCAGCAGCTACTGTCAAAGCCATTGTAGCCTGCATGCATATAATTAATTAATTAATTAATTAAGCATTTAATACAGAGTCTTAATTTATTAATCTAATTAATGGGTAATAATAATATTCCAACATTTCCATATATAGAATATACTATTGGCTTGAAAGAGCATTACTGAATCAAAGATGACAAGGAAAAGCCTTGGTCCTGTTGCATGAGGCCTGACTATGCAGATTATAGAGAAAGGCAAAGATAGCACAAGGTATCCACCAGCTGTGCCATTTGCTATCAAGAAAAACCTGCAATCAAGTACCCAATATGTCTACTTCAGTACTGTCAGTCTCTAGGAATGTGAGATTACAAGTTTGAACCCAGTTAAAAATTGATTAACTGGCATGAAAAAATACTTAGCTTTTATGAAGAATTTTAATTACATGAAAGTAGGAAGATCATTGTACTCAGCATGGAACTGGAAGAACTGAGTGAAGAAGGGAAGAGTCTGCTCAGTAGTTCCCATAATGCTAGCGGCAGCTAAAGCAGCTGTAATACCACACAACCTTACAACAAAATCTAAAATGGCTACACCCTTTCTCCATCCTCCTCGTGCCTGCTTGTAAGTAGCTTTAGCTTTGACAACAACAGGAGCAGGAGCACCAGCTACGGCCTTTCCTTTATTTTCAGCCTTTGGCTCTTGAATATTGATGGTTGCTTCACCACTTTTCTCTGAGTCCATAGCAAATGTAGTAGTAAATTAATTTTATGTTTTTTTTTTTTGTGCGAAATTCCATGAAGGGGTAATGAGATTTATAGGTACTAAAGAGAAGAGATCTTGTTTTTTGGAGTAGCTATAAGAACTAGTTCTGGTGCTTGTAAAACGTCAGAGAGGAGTGGTTGCCCAACAGCTCACTTGCTCCACTAGTCACATAGAGAATGTATTTGCACAAGTAAGCATTTCACAATCTGAATTGTTATTGGTTGGTTTAAACTTTTGCCAAATTGATTCTTAGGAACCACAAATCTCAAGGACGAAGTACTTTCGTCACCATATGATATGATGACATACACATTACACATTTTATTATTATTTATGAATGATATAAACATTTCTTAGATGATTGAAGTTCCCTCAACAATCATCATTCAAAAAAAAAGAAAAAACTTCCCTCAACAATCCTATATAACTAGCAAAACATTAGAGCCCACAAAACTGAAAATGTATATCAAACCAGTTTCAGTAATTTAACAAATTGCATCATTGGATGTCAAGGAGAGCAATTCAATTCAATAATAATAATAATAAAAGTCCAGGAGGGCAATTTGGCATAGGAAAGCAGAAACAAATAATAAAAAGAACAAAAGAAATAAAACTTGACATTCAAATAATTAATCAAATTTCATTTCATTGCACTTGCTTTTCAGGTGCGTAAATCAATCACAATCAAGCATACCAGTTTAATTACAAAAACTTATTTTCAGAACGGAAAATGCATGCCGACCAGAAAGGCATTCAGTAGTGCTGAAGGGCTGTGATTATAAAAAAGACAAAAGAAGCCTGCCACTCATGACTCATCCTATAATACAAGCCGCACTAATGAAGCTAGCCTTTATTTTACATATTTCACTGCCCAAAAAGCCAATGTGGAAAGAATTACTTCTATCAAACTTGTCGTTGATCCCTGCGTGTGCTATTTAACAAACCTAACTTGTGTGGATTTCCTTTTGAAACAAAATACAAGTCAAGAATATGCTTACAACAACAACTATAAACACATATCCTATGACCGCAGTCTCAATCCGTGTTCTGCAAGTGCCTCGCGCACTCGACGAGCAGCTTCTGCAGTGTCATTAAGGGGAGGGTAGCACCAGCTCTCTGAAATCTGAGAGACAAACAAACACGAGTCATTGATTAAGTGTGCGAGACAAGGAACTCCAATAAATCAACCTACTAAGTTGTGGAGTGTTTTTTTTTTGTGGAAGGGGGGTGGACAGAGAAGAAATTTCCGGAAATCCCCATTGCCATGAAATTTCCAGAAAGGAAAAGCTACCAAAGCAGACAAGCGCCTCAAGACACAGAATCAAAACATATTGACCAAAGGAAGCAAGAAAAAGCAAAAACAGACAAAAAAAAAAAAAATATATTCCAAACTCACTCTTGAGGCCATTTTAGTTGCCTTGTTTTGAGGAAGTTAAAGCACAAAAGCATACCCTTTTCCCACTGAACAA
Organism: Vernicia montana; assembly: GCA_949750685.1. Classification (NCBI taxonomy): domain Eukaryota; kingdom Viridiplantae; phylum Streptophyta; class Magnoliopsida; order Malpighiales; family Euphorbiaceae; genus Vernicia; species Vernicia montana. Next base: position 11,299 of record CATKHJ010858527.1, read on the forward strand.
CTAAACAAAGAATCTATATATGATTCTAATCAGTGGAATGGAAGGTATAGGCAGAAGCTGAAGGAAATGATAACCACATAATCCTATGAAAAATTCAGCATGAAAAGAAAGGATATTGTATCTCTTAAGATGAAGAAGAAATAGTTGAGAGGATAAAAGAAAGGAAGGTTGAGCAGAATAAATGATGCATCTGAAGTGAACTGACCATACGGCAACCAATCTTTAATATTCAAAGGCAACAAACGTCCTTAAGCCAAAAATTGTTCAGAGTGAATTATTAATGTGCATATCCCATGCAATTTTTGAAAAAAACTTCACATTTTAAAGACAAGCAACAGTTAAATTCACATTGGTACATTTATTTTACAGTCCAGTATGATCCTCACATTGACCAAGGTCACACATTATAAAATGGGTTAATGGACAAAATTACAGATAAAGACAAAAACCAAAAGACAATCCAAGATATATGTCTAGATCAAGTCATAATTCTACTGGAAAATCAACTTAAATTATTCATCCCTTAAAAAGGCAGAACTGCTAGACAGTAAAATATATTTCAAATTTTGGTTAGAGTGGCTTGTAAAAAGTTCAGTAAGCCAAAAAAAAAAAAGGCAAGAAAAGAAAGTTATCTTCTTAAAAAATGACATTATCATTCCAAACAAGTCCATATATGATATAACTCCTGCTAAGCCGAATCATATCTTGCAAATTCTTTTTCAAAAACAAAAGTACTCGGTACTCCTACTACACCCTCTAGTTGTTACTTCTTTCTGTTTTTTTTAGGAAGGGGGGAGAGAGAGAGAGAGAGGGGGGGAGGATTTGGAGGATGGGAACATATCATACAGTGATATATAGATAGACATACCAGGCAACTATCCATGGAATTGGAAAAACGGGAAAAGAAAATTGTCAAACAAGTGAATATGAGTCAGTAACTTGGATGCAAAGTGCAATTGCAAAATATGTTGACGGAACAATGTTAAAGGTTAGGAGGGTTATGATGCTTATATTTCCTTCTTCCTTCTAAAATGTCTTCTTTTGTCAAATAATAATAATAATAATAAATCATTTACTTACATCTTCAGAACCTGTAAACGGCCGAACCACCCCTCGCTCCCTCAGTGATTTATGAAAGTCAGACAACTTCCATGTACAACGTTCAGAACCCATAACATACACAGGTTTCCTGTATGAATGATATAGGAAACTTAAATCAGCATTTGCTAAGTAAATATATAATCAGAAAGACTCGAATCATTCTAAGCCATCCAAAGATAAATTTTCTCATGCATACCCAGTGCTGCATGCCTCGCTTATCATACTGACTGAATCTGCTGTAATGACAAATGCATCTGCCCAAGCTAAATGTCCCATATGTGGATTTGGCTCTGAAGACAATGACATTCAAAATTTATTAAAAAAAGAAAGTGCCATGATTTATTTAGATTGAATAAAAAGTTTTACTTGAAAGATACCTTCACCTCCCCAGATGTAAACTTTTGGATTATTTCCGAGTTCTTTAATTATTATGTTTGAAACCTGTAGGTAGATTTACAACAGAAAAATAAAATATATGTTGAGCTGGGCACAGTGAAAAAACATGAGAGATATGGTGGTAATACCTTTTCAAGTGTCCTATTGGTGAAAGATATTCTGACACTCCCACAGCTAGCAAGCACGCTAAGCAGACTGGCAGTTAGCTGCTTTGCAAGGTCGGTCCCATAGCGACAGCAGCCTGTAAAATATTATGGTCAGTACATATAATAAATCTTAAGCACTAGATCCATCCATGGAAAACAGAAAGAACAAAATGCAAAATACGGCACGTGATTAAAAAAATTGTGAAAAATCCAATAAATGAAGAAAAAGAAAGAAGCCTGTTGACTTCTAGTTCAACATTTGGGATAAAATGGAGGCATGATTAAGAGTATATAATGAAGTTTTAAAGTGAAACCATAAAGCTATGTCTAAAGTATCATTAATTTAAAGTATAACAAATAATTACTTGTAGGTCCTCCAATGTTAACCACCAGTAAAGGCTTTGGCAGAGATGCAAACTCATCATGCCACATGCTAGCAGCACTACGAAGCATAGCAAAATCAATTTGATGCAAAGCTCCCACAGTCAAAACCTGGATTTTAGAGCACACGGCATGGATTACAAGTTCCAACTTTTAACAGTAGCTAATATAGACCAAGACATGAGTTTAGTTAAAGCAAACTGTGAGAGCAATATGACATGATGCTACATACCACACGCCCATCAGGAGGTTCACGTGGAGTTATCCACTTCCGAAGAAAACGAGGAACCCGCTCTTGTGCTTGAGGAGTCAAAGGATAATAATCATGACGTGGAGTAATCACCAGGTCAAACCTGTCCAAATGTGACCTTGGATGCTGTATCTGCAAAACAAAAGTCAAAAAGAAAATAAAGCTCAGAAGCTTAATCATAGCATGAAAAAGAGGATCAGATAATAATGCATATGTGCCTTTGGAAGCTATAGATGCTATCTGGGGAGCACTATGGAGTTCCTTGTGCAAACTTGATAAAAGATTCATGTAAAAGTCTCATCCATGGATATAAACTTATATGCAATAAAGAGCTCCTCCAACTTACTAACAGCAGATTTTGTTCACTTATCATCAACAAGGAACTAAAGAGCATAAAAGTTAGCTTGTATGATAAGGCTAAATGGTGTAGTAGATATAAACCATAGACCCCAAAAACTACCATACTTAGAATGTTATATAACACACAATATATCAAATTCACCTATTCCATTGGCCCATGCTCAAATATGAAAGTTCTAAAACTTAATTTTCTAATTCAAACATTTTAGAAATAATATGCCCCTATCAGCATCTACAAAATCAATTTTCAGTATGATCACATATACCATTAGGGTCATTAAACCATGATCAAGATAGATTTTGAAGTCTTGGGTAGTTGGGTTAGTTAAAACAAGGTGGCCATTGGTGCTCTGGTGATGATGACATGAAACAAATGCTACCTTGAACAATGTCAAACGTAGGCAATACTAACTAGTCATTGGTGATGCAGTAGCAGAAAAATAATCAACCACAACTAAAAGTTGGTCTTAAACTGAAATGGGATTCTAGAAAATCTAGAAATATCAATTGACTTGGCACAAATATAACAAATGGTGTCAGCTAGATAGTAAGATTGATATCAACAGGAGTCAAATTAAAACCAAGACAATAATACAAGTTCCTTCATGTTACATATGAGACAAAATTGATCACATTTTATAGGCAATTTGACATAGCATATAAAATCTTCAAAAGAAATTTCTAGACTTTGGACATTCAACCAAGTAGATTGTTTCCTCAGAACTGCATTATTTAACCCAGCTGTGCGATGCAGCGTATAAATTGATAAATTGCAATTTATTACAAAGTAAAAGCCACAACAACATACCTGAACAACAAAAACATTTTCAGATGCCAAACGTTTTATAGAGCTTGCAATAGAAATAGTATCTCTGCCAGATGCAACCACCAGTAAAGGGCCATCCCTGAAAAGTTAATAGCATTTTTTTAATATGTAGCCCAAGAATGCAATAAAAGGGAAATTTAGCACAACTTTAGTCCCACAAAAGGTATCTTGCACTAATATAGGAAAAGGTAATGACTAGTTTTGGTTCAAACATATCGCATACGTGACATGATGGCGAAATAAAAACAAGAGCACCATTATAATCACAAGCATAGAGCATTTTCACCCTACTATATTAGCTTAAATGCAAATTTTCTATCAAGATTACTAGCTTAAGACATTTGTCTTGCTGCACAAAACAAACTACGAATGAAAAGAAATGAGAAGAAAGGAGACCAGCCCATACTGAAGTCTTGAAGGATGTTGCTTTAATGGTTTCCAGAAAACATATTTTCTTTCTTTCCAAGTATTATGAAGGATGGGAAAAGTTAGAAATTCTATGAATTCTAAAAATATAGCATAAACATTGACAACCAAGTCCTACTAGCCCAACCATCCATCATTCATATCTCTAAGCAACATTAAAGTAATTGAATCAGATCCGTGATTCATATGTCTTTAAAGTGATGGAGTCAGATCCGTCATTCATATAAACCGACTGGGTATGTATACATGACTCACTATCATTGCCAAGCTTTAATATAAAGAAAAGGGAGAGGATTGATTTCACCAGCAACCCATATCTCAATTTGATGTCCTTTATACACTTTCCCCATTTTTCTTCAATAGCCTTGAGTTTACGATCTCCATTATATTTCTCAAATATGACACAGCTAGAATTTCAATTTCTATAATGCATTTATAATTAAATAAGGAATGAAATAATTCATATGCACAAACAATTCAAAGAAGCAAACAGCAAGGTCGAAAGAAAAATTACTTTTCATAAGTCTCGCGAGCCATGTTGACTATCTGCTTCACATCAGCTTCTAAAACCGCTGATAAACCCACACTTGCACCGTTCTCCGAAGATAAAGCCGCCAATTTCTTCCCTCGAGCAGCAATCACAAGCCGCCAGTAATTGAATATTTGCCTTGCAACATAATCTAACTTCTTGTGAAGAGAAACCGGAAGCCAGTGTAACCATTCATTCATTCCTCCTCTTGGTCTGGTAACTCGCTGAGTCAATAAAAGCTTAAAATTAAAACTAAATCATACTAAGTTTTCAAGTAATTGTAAATTTTAAATGAACTCACGTATAAGACGTGATTATCGGAGAGACCAAGAGCGCGAACCAAGCCGATGCTCTGATTCTCTGAACCAGGGAAGCCATTTCCAATAACGACAGCACGCCTTATAACGCTATTAGCACCAGTCTCGAAGATGTCCGGCACGCCCATGGTGGCGCTGGGCGGTTCCGGGAGCCTTATCGGCCTCATGGATGGAATAAAGTGGTGATTGAAAACCCTAATTTAGTAAAGTAAGGAATTCAAAAACATGTTATGAGAGCTTGATTTGGTTTGGCTGGTAATCTGGTACAAACAGCAGCTGCTCAGAACACACAGGTAGTTTTTTTAACTTTTCTCTGTTCTAGCGGCTTTCAACGACGAATATTCATAGTTAATAGTTTCCCCTTTTTTTTTCTTCTTCTTCTTGGGCCAAACTGTAATTACAATTTAAGCCCATTTTTCTGTATAGTGAAGCCCATTTTTTTTTTAATTAGGTTCCTTGTCGTTTGCTTTGCTATATTTCTGATTATTTTACCGAAATGTTCTTCACAAAACTAAATGCTAAATGCTAGACGAATTGGTATTTAGTAAAATTAGAAATAAAGTGATGAAAATTTTAAGTATTAAATTTTAAGATTGAATAAAATAAGTGATATAATTTTTAAATTGTAAAAATATTTAAAATCTAATCACTTATTGTATTTAGTATAAATTTTAATTTAGTATAAATTTTAAGTTAAAAATTTTAATTTTGAGTTTTTTTTTTTTATAAATAAATTTAAAATGATCTGGCATAAAATCAATTATTCTAATAAGAGCAAACTGATTCACAGATCGTAAATATTTAATAAAACATCCAATTGTCATATAGTTAGTTTTGAAAAATTACGATTGTAATAGTAGAATAATGTGACAAATTATTATTCTTTTTGTAAACATTTAAAACGCAACAGTGTATAGACAATCACCATACTCATAAACAAAAAAATAACTTTCAACAAAATAAGATATAACAAAACTTCCAACAAGAGAAATTTTGTTAAAAATTTTAATTTTAAGTGTTGAACGAGATTATAAAACAACTAAAGAGAATAATTGGACCACTTTAAAAATATACGTCGAAATTTAAATTTTACTAATATTAACTTATCCTTCCTCAATGTTTGAAAAAAAAAAATCAGTATTATAATTTATTTTATTCTTTCTTTTATATTTTATCAACACAACCGATAATTGCTAAATCTAGAAATTAAAATAAAGATTGGTATATTGAGAAATGTGGGTATTGATAAAACATATTTTAATATTCACTATATTATAACAGTGATAAATATAAAATTAAGGAGGAAAATTTTGAATAATCATATATCAGTTTTTAATTTTTTATTAACAGAAAATTAAATTGACAATCTCGAGGCTAATAGGTAAACTATAAATGAATAAATAAATAAAATAGCGATTATTTTTCATTTAAAAAAGTAACTAATTGGGTAACTAAATTACTTAATTGTTCCTTCCTTGAGGAGTCTTTCTCATTTGGATCCACCATGTTAAAGTTTTTGTAACACTTTGTTGTGGCTTAGGATCTGCAATAATTGGATATGTCACTTTTGCTTCCAGGCTGCATATACATATATTAGAGAGTAGAAGAGAAGCTCACTTAAAGGCTTCAATGTCCTTAATCCCACTCACTATAAGGAACATTAAGGCAGAAATTAATAAGGAGATAAAAGAATGGACCAGTTATCAATATAGTCATGGAGGATCATGACTCCATGGGTTGTTGCAACTTCAAGGTTAGGAATAGTGTCTCCAAGGCTGAGTGTAATTTTTTAATTACTCAAAAAAAAAAAAATTATGAAATAATTAAGAATTAATTCTTATACAGTAACACAATCATATGCTTTATCATTAAATGGTTTCTAGTGCTAAATTACCTATCATTCTAACTAAAGGCACTGGACACTTTGTAACAATATCAAACCTGGATGAATTTGAGGCATTACCAAACAAAGATAAGCACAAGCAAGCAAGCTCCCTGAGAGACAATCTTGAGGAGAGGAAACCTTGCCAATAATAAGGTTCCAAATCAAAGAAAGCATCAAAGAAATTTCTAGTCCCTTTCAAATCAAGTTTCAACAATGTCTCCATTCCAAAAGAATAAAATTCTCTTGTCAACTTCTCATCCAATGGCCATAACCCATTCCACACTTTATTATAAAGTGGTCTTCCTCTTATCATTCTTGTTGAGCCAAGGCACTCTGCAATGACATCAGCCACAATTGGGGCTAAAGCCATTGATTTTGCCACCATGTACCCTGTTGAAGGGTGGACTACCCCTGAAATACCACCAATAGCCATCACATTTTGAGGCATTTTAGGGAGAGGTCCTCCCATAGGAATCAAACATTTTTCATCTTCTATTACTTTTTTGACTTTGATTCCTAAATGTCTTAACCTTGCTACCATTCTTCTCTTAACCTCCATATATGATAAAACAGGGCGACTAACCAAGGAAGTTTCTTCTAAGAAGATCAAATTGGAATTAAATGGCATAACATACAAAAAGGTTGGAACTTTTGAATTGTTAGAACGCAAATAAGGTTCATTTCCCAAATGGGTATCTCTCCAATCCATAAGAACCATCTTATCTAAATCAAATGGGTGATAATCAACTTCAGCTAAAATTCCATGAGCAATTTGATACCCATGGTTTCTTGGCTTATCATACTCGATAAACGTACTAGCAAAACCACTTGCATCAACAATTAAGCTTGCTTTAAGCTCATTCCCATCATCACAAATAATTGAAGACTCAAATTCTTGATGCTCAATTTTCCAAACCTTAGCCTTATGAAATTTAACACCATTAGAGACACAATTCTCCATCAATTTTGTCTTGAATATCTTTCTACCAACACGACCATAAGGTCGGTCTAAATACTTAGTCTTGTTATCATCTATAAAGACACAAGTCATTGGCCATGTTTTGTCTAAACAATCTACAAGCCCCAAACTTTCAAACTCATCAACCCAGACACCATAATTATTAGGCCAAATAGAAAATGGTGAAGGATCAACACAGCATACCTTAATTCCATAGCGGGACACTTGCTCTGCAAGGCGAAGGCCAGCTGGTCCAGTACCAATAATGATCACATCAAAGATAGATCTAGCACAAGGATCAAACCATGGGAGATCAAAATCTAAGAACTCAAGTTTTGATTCGGGTTTTAAGTCAAGAAAGTTCCCAAATTTGCTACTTTGGATTCTATGGTAGGATTTTCTTGAAGGTGTGATAATGGGTTTTGGAGAAGAGAAAACTGGGGAAGATATATGGTTACTTTGAGAAGATTGATTAGTCACAGGAGGTAGTGAAAATAGCCTGAGAAGAGTCCCCATTAGAGAAAGAGATGGTAAGAGCAAGTTCTGTTGGACGGAAAAGAGGAGAGTGAATTTTAAACAAAAGAAAAGAGGTGGGAGATATGGACAGAGGGGAATCCTAGAGTGATACAAAGAAAGGATACCCTCTCACCGGTTTTGGCGCAAGTTCATTTTCCCCAATCTATATATACACTAACATGGGTGTATTGAATTAAGAGAATTAAAGACTTTTATGGATTTAAAAAGTCAGAAGGTATTCAATAATGACTTTTAAAGACTCTATAAAAGTCAAGAGGTATTCAATAATAACTTTTAAAAACTTTAAAAAAGTCTATAGAAATCAGGAGTATTCAATTGCAACTTTTAAAAAGTCTATAAAAGTTAACAGGTATTCAAAAAGTCATTGACTTTTATAAATAATAGACTTTTGTATACTTTCATTGACTTTTTATGTATATTATGAATAAAAAATCTCCACAATTCTCTTTCACTTCCCTTCAAGATTTCAGCCGACTTTTTTTTAAAACCACATACAAAAAATAAAATAAAATATTTCACAACTTTCAAAAAAAAAAATTAACACACAACATATAAACCTATTGATAAGAATATGTTAACGGGTAGATGTCTAAACACAATTAATTATTA
>CATKHJ010858644.1:0-12555 GCA_949750685.1 Vernicia montana
CATTGATCTCATTTCATGGATTCCACTTCTAAAGCTTGTTCCTCCTCTTGCACATAAAGATAAGTGATTATCTTTGGTGTAGTTTTGGAAACCTCTAGAACAGCTTCTTTGTCTTGCATCTCCATAATTAAACCTTGTAAAACTTGTTTCATCCTTTTCGTCCTTGCTATTGTCATTGGACCACCAATTCCTTGCAAAGGGTCTTTAGGAATCAACTCACCTTGGTCTCTATCAGATTTTGTCAAATGTCAAAGTTTTGAGATAATCAAAGATTTCTCACTACAGATGTTATGGAATTTGTGATATTTCTGTTAAGCATGAATATTGTGGTAATTTGATGAGAATGTTGATGATATTGAGATTATTGCCCTAAGCGACATTGATTTGATTGATATTTGTCAGGTTATGCTTAATAGGTGGGCTCTCAACCTTGATTTTGTGGCAGTTACAGCTGTCACATTATTGTTTTGTCGTTTAGCAGTCAGTCAGGTTTACTACGGATTCTGGAAACTTTAAGTTTTCATGTTCCCTAGTGCCGGTCACGTGCCTTCGAGTTCGGGGCGTGACATTTTTTTTACTTTATCTATTATATTTACATTGAATATGTACATATACCTTTAGTATAGACAAGACTCGCTTATTAAAGTAAATAGGTATCAATCTTAACTATGCCAGAGATGGTTATATGAAAGTCATCACGTGACCCAATCCAAGTTAAAAATTATACTCTCTCTCTAGAATTTTCCTCTCCCCTCTCTCTAAAATCTTTTGCTCCCTGTTTTAGGATTTCAGATGGGGCTCCCTTCCGGTGGCTTAGGCCATCGGAAGGGATGCCCAATTTCACCTTTTTTTTTTTATGCTTTTTCCCCCCCTTTTTTTTTCATGCTAAATAAGCATGTTCTATCATATAATGGGTCCTTTTGCCTCCCGTTCAAAGAAGGGTGTTGAGTTTTGGAGCAAACCTTGTCTACGGTGGTTCTGTCGTCCTCTTCTCCGGCTTAGTCCGGCTCTTCCACTAGGTCATCCTTGTTATAAAGCTTTTCAAACAAATAGGATGGTGGGGGAGGGAAGATATAGTTAGCTTTGGCCAAGGTTTCTGAGCTTTTTAACTTCGATTTGCTTCATCATCGGAGATCCTTGGCCCCTAATAGTAGAAGAAGCCTTACATGGCGTAGCTAGCTTAAATGGTGGGACTCTCTTCCCTGTCAAGTATACCTTGCTTGTTGTCTTCTCCGACAATGGAGGGATATGGATGAAGCTTGATGGTACAAAGTTTTAAAGGGAAGTTCAACTGCAAACTCCCTTCTGGTGGTGGTAATTTTATTCTCTCTAGTTCTTGCGGCGGTGGAGATGGCTTTGCCGGTGTGTTTGGCGAAGCAGCCGGCGGCAATAGGGGCTGTTGATAGAGAGAAGAAATACCAAGGATATTTGTAGATTTTAGCATCTATGTCAGGCCTATGGGCCTTGATTTCAACAGACTCTTTGTCTGTAATTAGTTTGGACTCTAAGTCCATGTCAAAAATCTCATAATGGGTATTTGTTTTTTGAATTCTTAGTCCTATAATGCTATATTTATCTGGACTCTCTTAGTGATATTCATTGTAATTTGTACTCAATTGGACTTCATGCCACGTTAATGCAATGTTAACATTTTTTCTTTGGCAAAAAAAAAAAGAAAAAGAACTCATCCTCATCCAAACATATCTTACTTCACAACACAACCTAAAGGGGAGAAAAAAAAAAGTTTGTTTGCATTAAAATCACATTGACTACTTTATTGCACATTAAAACATAATCTAATAGTAAATGAATATACGATTTAAGTAATTTACTCATATTGGATTACTCATACTTAAAAAAAAAAAAAAAAAAAAATACTACTTTATTTATACTATTTTTTATTTCTTTTTAATAAGCTGGAATAATGAAATGATTAAGCTTACTCAACGTACATAAAAATTAAAAACTAATATATAATTTTGTAATTATATTTTATAAAAATATGATTTAATTTTTTTTAAAAACTAATATAAAAAGAAAATACACATACACATACACCAAAAGCAAATGCATATATATATGGGACATACAAACATGTGACGTTCCCAGACCACCAAGCATTCTGATTTCTGAACAGCAATATATAACCTTAGGTCCACTTAATTTGCATGCTTGCCACATTCGCATTTGTCATCATATCACCGCAACTTTCAATTATCCAAATTTTACATTTGGCCAAAATATATATATATATATATTAAAAATAAAATTGCAGCTCTGATTATTTTTTACTGTTAGAACAGAATCTGTTTCTCAATTCACATATATAAATTGAATAAGTAGGAAGAATCAACTTGATTCCACACTACTAATTACTAGAATTTTTAGACTATATTTAATAAGTCGTAATATAATATAATATATTTTTAATGTAATTAATTTAAAAAATAATACAATAAAATATAATGTGATTAATATTTTTATTTTTTTAAAAATATGAAAAATAAGAAATCTTAGCTTATTAAACTTTCATTCTAAAAAGAAAATAAGAAAATTTTATTTTTATTATGATAATTAGTAGAGATACTGTGTATTAAATATTAATAATAAATCAAATCATTCGTAATATATGAGTGATTGTTTCCGGCGTTAATTGGGCATAAAAATTTATTATTAGCCAAAAGCCAACGGCAAAACGGCGACACATCACACCAAATATGATTTTTCTGATCCCCAGCTCACTCATTTTCTCAAGCTGAGAAAAATTAAAAAAAAAAATTAAAAACATGCTGTCTCCAAACCCACTCTCTCTTTTCTGTGCTTTACTCCTCTGCTTGCCCTTGGCCGTAATCTTCACCATCACTAGCCCAACCACAACCACCACCACCACTAGCTCCGCTGCCACAGTCACTTCTGGTTCTTTTGAAAACCAAGTTACCATTCTGGTTAGAAAATCCCACGCCGCCAAGAATCACCAAAAACTCAAAATCAAAACCATTATTTCACTTCCACCACCGCCTCCGCCTCCGCCTCCGCCTCCGCCGCAAGATGATGATTCACTTCTCAGACTCGCCGCTAAAGTAAATCTGAGGCCTATTTATCGGAAGAAAGTAGCTTTCCTTTTTCTCACCACCACACCTCTCCACTTTGCTCTGCTTTGGGAACTTTACTTTAACCAAACTCCCAAACAACTCTTTAACATCTACGTCCACGCGGATCCCAATTATAACTATGAACCGCCGTTCTCAGGCGTTTTTGCCCATCGAATTATCCACTCCAAACCTGCTAAACGCTTCACTCCTACTCTCATGTCTGCCGCGCGTCGTTTACTCGCACACGCGCTTCTTCACGACCGCTCAAATGCCATGTTTGCCCTCCTCTCTCCTTCTTGCATCCCTTTACACTCCTTTAATTTCACCTACAGAACATTAATCCGGTCCAGGAAAAGCTTTATCGAGATACTGAAAGACGAGGAATGGAGATATGAAAGATGGGCGGCGCGTGGTCCAGACTCGATGCTTCCGGAGGTGAAGCTAGAAGATTTTCGGATTGGGTCGCAGTTTTGGGTTCTGACACGTAAGCACGCAGGACTAGTTGTAAGTGATGAGACGATCTGGGGTAAATTTAATCAAACGTGCGTGATAGAAGACGCGTGTTATCCAGAAGAGAATTACTTTCCTACCCTTATACACATGAGGGACCCACGAGGTTCAGTGTCCGCCACCTTGACACACGTGGATTGGAGAGATAGGTTTGACGGTCACCCTCGCACGTACGAGGCGAGTGAGGTGGGACCAGATTTGATCGGAGCGTTGAGAAGCAGCAGACCTAGGTATGGTGATGATGGAAGTAACAGTTCAGATTCGTCTGTGACGCGAAGGCACTACCCGTTCTTGTTCGCAAGAAAATTCTCTCCCGAGTCTATCGAACCGTTGTTGAGTATAGCAAAAGAGGCTATCTTAAAGGATTAGAATAATGAGAAAATGGCATTGTCGTAAATTAAAAGAGTTTTCAAGTGTATAAAAAATACAACCTTACCTGGGAACAATATAAACCCAGTTGTGTTTTTTTTTTTTTTTTTTTTTGGAATATTTTGAGTTTTTATGTGATTACATATGTTCCAATCTTGAAAATGAAAGTTTTATTTTATTTTTTTTTCGCCAAAGAATGTTTTAAAAAATATAAACCATTAACAAATGAAAACCACTTGAAAATTAATGATGTATTTTGATAAAAATGATGAACTAAGATTTTGTGTAGATGAAAAATTAAGAATTAATGCTGGCATTTAATTTTTATGATTAGATCTATTCATGGATCTACTCCAAGTAAATTGCCTCAATTTGAAGGAAAATGTGTGTTTTGCATGCGATTGGACAAATGAACAAAAAGGACCAAATTTGAATTAATATTAAAATAATGAGGAATCTCAGCCAGCGCCTTTTTTAGAGGTGAGTATTTCGTCGGTTAAATTTAAATCAAATCGAATTTTAGAAGAATTAAATAAATTAAACTTAAAATTCTTAAAATTCGAACCAACTTACATAGCTAACTAATGATACTGAATATATAGATTTGGTAATTAGATTAATTCAGTTTTTTTTAATATATATATATATAATTCAATCAGTTTGGTTATTTTAAGTTTTTTTTTTTAATATAAATTGAACAGAATCAAATAAATTAAAACTTACAAAAATTAAAATTGAACCAAACCAAATTATGAAATTAACCGGAATCGAATTAACCGTGAATTCAATTTTCAGTTATATCAGTTTTTTCTCACCTCTTGTCCTTCCTAATTGAATATGTGGAAATGGAAATTGAATGTGCTTTATGGCCTAGGACTCTCCATCTATCTGCCTGTGGTTGCAGTGCAGTGTGGAGACAATAAGGAACTCGTACGAGCACGGGTCTCTTGCATAAAAAGCCAAAACTATCACATCCTGCTTCTTGTGGGACTTGTTGGGCTAAATTTACTAGACAACAATTATTGTTTGGAAGACTTTGGGCCATGTTATGTTTCAGTTGGACAAATAAAAGTTTTGAAATTGCAATAGTTTTGGGCCCAAAAAACAATAGGATGCATTAAACACCATGTAATGTATCTTTGGCCCAACCATGCAGAGTGACATTCTTCCATCATTGTATGCTCGAAATACATTACACATATGGCATCATTAATCCATGTACAAGAAAGTCATCATTAGCTAGCAGTTGGCACCTCAATTTTCAGTTTGACAAACGTATTAGGTGATCTATGATGTAATTATGTTGTTGACTAATTACCTATTTCTCAGCTAATTTGTCCTTGACGGTAATACACAGCAAGGTCCTTTTTTTTTTTTTTTTTTCCTCTGCTTCTGCTTAAGAGTTAACCAACCTAAAAAAACCACTCAAGAGTTGATAATGAAGTTCGTGGCTTGGACAGAGGACAATTCTGCCCCATCGACTGGGTTTCCAGTCTTGTGATTAACGACAAGAATGATATTGACGATCGTTTAAGATATAATAATAAGGTCCATCCAGCAAAAGCTAGCCCAATCAATAGTTCCACACACCTTACAAAAGCTTCATGTCTGTGACTACTAATTTTCAAACAAAAACACGAGAGAAAAGGAAAAGAAAAAGATGGCATAAGCAATGGTATAGCATTCTCTACAATAATGAAAAAGACAAAAGAAGAGTGGGTCATTGTTGCTAAAGCTTATGATGGGTTGCGTGGAATACGTGGACACAGTTCAATGGAAAGTTGCTTTTAACCATACATTACACTGCCACAAAAGAAAACAATTTAGTTCTTTTGGCAGGGATTCATGCCTAGTAATAGTTTTTTGCATTATCATGATGCTTAAGAGTTAATCTGAACCATTGATTCCCACTAAGTGATGGATCCAAGCCTTAATCCAAGTCTATGATTCTTTTGGGTGTCATCTTAACAAGGAACAATGGTAGTGGTCCATGTATCCACCTTCAATTTTGGTGAACTACCACACACCACCCAATTCTAAGATGCTTAATGATGATAAAGGAATAAGAAATTACAGGTCAAGGAATTAACAAATAAATATAAGGATTTAAAAAATTTACATGGAATCCAATGCCATTCTTTTGAATAACTAAGTGCAGGGTTATTTGATTCTTTAGTTCCTACACTAACATATGTAGGGAATCTCTGAAGTTATCACGGAAGTTTCTAGCTTTACATTGAAAAGAGCCAACTCTTTTCCAGATAAAAAATACCGTTTCATTTGGATCATACTCGAAAAAGAAAACAAAATAATATGTACACATACTTACATAGCACATCTATGATGTCGTATCATTACAGACATAAGGTCGTTTTCAATTTAGCCTTCTAGCTTAGATTTCCCACTTCAATCTGCCATTGTTATTGACGCTAGCTGACTTCTTCTATTCATGAAAAGCCATCAACTTAAAGCACACTCTTAATTTCAAACCCAATTGTTTTTTAGCGAAATCAAGTTCTCTTGACTGTGTCCTTTTCCCAAATTTGTCTAGCTTAGTTTCTAAATATAAGAAATTCAAATGTCAATTTATAACAACACAACTATTATTATTGCCTACATCGCCTAATCATGATCTAGATAAATAAATAAAAAATAGTGACAATATATATGTCCAAATTTCAGTTCAAATCCATCAAGACACAAACAAATGCACAAAACACACTTAATTTTGATAATTAAAAATGTCCCTATTAAACCTCATCAATTGTATTGTTAAACATCAAAGGTAGAACTAGAAGTAAAAGCACTGCATCTAAAACCAATGATTTGGTTAATTATCATATTAGACTGTTTTCTGACACAACTGTATGATAATAACAAAATACCTTTAATAGCATAAGGTGTGTAGGTTAAGTGAATCAACCTACATCAAACCAACACTAACTATTCTGTAGGGGATATCTATGCTTAGCAAAATTGGAGAATTGTTCTCTTTCCACAACAACTTTGAAGCCAAGAAAGGGACATGAATTACCATTCTAAGAAGCTTATCACCTACCTTCTTGTTCTTTGATCAAAATTCATGAAGGCTCAACTAAGGGTAAAAATACCATATAGGCCTTCATACCTAACATAACTCATGACGCTACAAAGAACAATCGAGGGCAACTATTTTCCACAATTAATCCCAATGAGTGGCAATTAGATTTGTTAATTCTAATTAAGTTTATGCTCACAAACAAAGAATAGTATTAAACATAAAGATATCAAAGAAAATGCTAATATTACAAAGCACAACGAGATGCCATGATTTGAATTACAGGTCTTCCAAACATCAAAATTCCCCACGATCATTAGTTGATAGAATTCAATCTCTCCCTCTCCCTCTCAATCCCATTTTGTGCACAACTTGCAGGAAAAACATAATAAAGGATTAAAAAAAAAAACTAGAAAGATAAACATGACATGAACAAAGAGAAGTCATCTATAGATAAACAGAATAAAAATCAGTAAGGAGTGTAGTAATACCCGGCCGGTGGCCTCATTCCATTGACTGGTGGCATACCATAAGGCATCACTGGCATAGGCCCCGGCCCTGCAGTGTAGTATCCAGTGCCATTGATCTTGGTCAAACTAGCTTGGCCTTGCATTCCATCCTTCGCATATTGCTGCCATACTTGCTGCTCCTGGACAAGCAGGTTTTGTTTTTTCTCCATATCAGCCATTTGCACATATGAAGGAGGTGGAATGCTCAAAGAAGCAGAGAAGGGATCCTGATTAACTGTCTGAACTGTTCCATCTGGAGCCGGGAGAGCCAAGACAGGTGTTGCACTCTTCCCTACCCCTGGCAATGCCACACTGCTAGCACTACCTCCGCTCAATTGAGTGGTACTAACATGTTGCCTCACCATTCCTTGATCATACATGCCATTTAACAACAATGGATCAAAACCACCACCTAATGTTGCCTTTTGCTTCGATAAATGGCTAGCCGTTTCAACCAATGCCAATTCCCAATCTGCCTTGCCAGGTTCAGCAGCTGGGGTCTGCCATGCTGAGGTCACTTGAGGTTCCCCATTAGATGGGAATGCTTCCCATGATCCATTTCCATTATTAGCAGGCGGCCCAGCAAACAAAGCCAATGCCAACCTATTCCCCTGATCATCTGCAGAAACAACATCATCCCTCAAATTCACCAAATCTTCAGTAACTTGTGGTTCCTGAGACTTAGGCTCTGGCTCTGGCTCAGGAGGGGGAGGAGGAGTGTAATTCTCTGGTGGGGGCAGTGCCTTAATTTCATTCATATCAGGTACAGGCTCTTCCTCTTGAATCACAGGAGGAGCCTCCTCTTTTCTCTCAGGACTCTTGGGCCGCTTCGCCCTATCCCTCACAAATTCCTCCAAAGTTTCCAACAATTTACTTGTAATCTTCTGCACATCTGGATACTCTGAGGATCTAGCCACGCCAATATCCTTACACCAATTATAAAACACAATCAGCTCATCAATCTGCTTTGCCGCGCTAGCATAGGCATCAAAAGCCTTCACACAATCAGGATACTCCATGTCAAAGAATTTGTCCAGCAAAACGGCCAAAGCCTCACATATATCCGCATACAATTGGAAACTCTCCCTCACAACCGGATAAAGCGCAATCAGTATCATCCGGCTGTTCTTGGCTAATCCCGTAGGACGACATGACAAGAACCTATCCAACAACCTCTGCAAATGAGTCATCTTGCCAAAAATCCTCTCAGGCTTCATTTCTCTCAATGGAGTCACAGCACTTCTTTCTTCTCGCCCATCTCGACCATCTCTCCCCACGGCCTCACTCATATCTCCAAAAGACCTCGTCCTCCTAGTCATTCCATAGCCTCCATGCCCACTTTCACCCCTATAGTCTCCATAATCATTATACTCGTACGGTCTCGGTGGTGGTGATCTGAAATCACCTCTGGCACCATATCTTTCAATTTCACCATGTGCACTGCCGCCGCCAGCGCCAGCACTGCCGCCTTTCCGGTCAAATAACATCAATTCAAGTCTCTGATCTAAATACATGGCATAAGTCCTTACAAAAGCAGAGTGATCCCACGAACTCGAATGCGCCTCGTCTCGAAAATCAGACATATTCAAAAGCCTCGTTCCTCTTCTCGTAGCATACAATATCTCTTCTTGAAAAATCGGATCTCCCTCATTTAACAACCTGTGAATCAGTATCAGCGCCTTGAGTGCCACAATCCAGTCTCTCGTCTTCCCAAGCCGCTTCGACACAGCCGCCACACAAGCGTTCACGTATCCACGAGAATACGATGTCAAGTTCAAGATCTCCCGTATATACTTCTCGTTGGCCGGATCATCGTCGTGACTTGTCGCCTTTACTATCGCCACTTCTAGCTCCGGTGCCATGTTACTCGCTACTTTGGCTATGCCAATGCTAGTTTGATCCTTAACGGTCCCGATCGCTTTCCGAATCGTGCTCGGCGCCATTTTTGACCGTTCGATTTAACCAATAGCCCTTCTCTATACACCGATCTAAAGCTTTACCACTGTATTAATACAATAAAATTCAGTTCTAAAAAAGTAAAGTTAGTTATAATTATGATTAGTGAAGTGATTTAATGAAGGTTTACCGTAAAGAGGAGTTTCCGGTTGGTCAAAACGTCGTCGGATCTGCTATAACGGCTCGTCGTTTTATTCTCTCTTCTTCTAATCTAGATTATCTCCTTGTGCATGTAAGAAATGGAGGAGAAAGGGCAGAGAAGGAGAAAAAAAAAATAAAAAAAAGTAGATTTAAATAGTGGGTTGAGATCCGAATGACACGTGGAGGTAATAAGACCGTTGATCTGATCAGAGATGTAGAAATAGGAGAGAGAAAGAGAGAGACAGCTATATAACCGGAAGTGTCGGAGGACGGCGTGTGCTTGTCTGAAAATAAAGCATATGTCTGTGTTGAAATTGTGGAAAGTAAAAAGGGGAAGAGAAGACGAAGAAGAAAAGCATATGGTCTTGATAATATGCATGTGGAATTATTTTAATTACTATACTACGCGTACGGTCTACGGTGATAGTGACTCTGTATTTGCCAGTTAGGGTAATCGGTTGATCCGGTCGCTTGGTCCCACAGCAAAAGTACAGTGGACGAATGGGCAATTTTGGAAAAATAAAATAGTAGTTATGGAAGCATCTAATTGGTATTATTAATCCATTTTTATAAAAGTCAAAATGTGCTAATACTCCTAAATTACATACTAATAATTTCACCACACTGTCAAACATGGTAAAACAATTACAGCTAGTAAAAAAATCAGTTAA
This sequence comes from Vernicia montana, assembly GCA_949750685.1. Taxonomy (NCBI): domain Eukaryota; kingdom Viridiplantae; phylum Streptophyta; class Magnoliopsida; order Malpighiales; family Euphorbiaceae; genus Vernicia; species Vernicia montana. Next base: position 10,286 of record CATKHJ010858644.1, read on the forward strand.
ATATGTATACTTAATTAATTAAATTTTAGTAGCTTCAATCAACCCAAAAAAAAAATAAAAAAATTAAATTTGAAAATAAAAATAGTGAATTTTAGAAGAAAAAACTTTTTTAATTAATATTTGAATTTCAAAGTGCAATATCATTAAATCCCTCTTTCTTATCATAGTAATTGAATATTAAATGTTCAAACTATTAAATAAAAAATCATTAATGCATTGAACTTGAAAATATAACCAAATTTAAAAATCTAACATTTTTAATATATAAAGATAAAAGTTATAAGTCAAACTCTACTGTAAAATTTATAGTTAACTATTAAGCCTAAAAATAACTTTACAAATTTCTTTTTTTAATATATTCAAGGCAAGCTAGTTAACACATCTCATAATAAACAAGACTTGGCAACCTAGGTATCAATTGGTATCACATGATCAATTTCTTGAAAAATATATTCTCAAAAAATAGACTTTTTAAAATGTTATTTTTTGAAAAATATAAATAATTATGTGTTTGGTTTACATATAACTTTCTAAAAAATATATATTTTTATTTGACTTTAAATTAATAATATAAAAAATAATATTCTCTCTCTCTAATTCTCAATAACTAACGTTTTAAAGGAATGCACTTGAATTAATGAAATAATAAATTATAGATAATTTCAAATTAAATAGACTAATATACTCTTAATTTGTCTTTCACCAAAACTCTACTAATAACACTAAGTTTTCTTTGATGACAAGAATAAATTTGAAAAAAAATTAATTAATGTTGCATTGAGTTTCTAAAACGACAATTATATTAAAAAAAAATACTTTTCTAAAATGTCAATTATTGAAAATCGAATGGAGTAATACTTAGTCTCATTTACCTAATTTTATTTAATAAATAGTAGATATGTCAATTTATATTTATTTCAATTAAAAAAGTCCAACTTACCAAACACTCTCTAAAAAAGTTATTTTCTAAGAATTTTATTCAATCATAATTACTAAACAAACCAATTTTTTATACTTTCCAAAAAATTATACTTCCTCCTTACCTCATTTACCCATACCAAACAATACCCTAGTTAAAACTCTTTTCCCAATGAGCAAAGTGAAACAAAAGCATTAAAACTTAAATTAAACTATTTAAGTATTTATCTATGTTTATTATTATCTTAACCATATCATTATCCGTACTGAATAAAATTGTGCTAATTAAATTAAATTACAATGAAATATGGATTTATCAAAATTGGTTAATATCAACACAATCCCCTTTAATTTGGCAAAAAAAAAACACAATCCCCTTTATAGTTACTACATAATCTAATATTATTAGAATAAAAAAATAAAAGAGATCCTTTCCATCTTATAAAAATCATTGACTAACGCCTTGATAGTGAAAAATTAGGAGATGTCAAGATTTTACAGATCTATAATAAAAGTTGAACTCAAAAATTATTAATTTAAAAATTTTATCGCCATGTATCAAGTAAATTTTTAAAAAATTAAATTTATATATAAAATTAATGCATCAATTTTTTTCCATATCATTATATTTCAGTAAATTCTAATTAAAATTTATATATATATATATATATCATGTAAATATTAAAAATTATCAAAAAATAATATTTAAATTTACTGAAAAATAATATCATTCAAATATTTTTTATAAAGTATAATTAAATCGTGTGAAATATGGCTTAATAATTATTATAATTAAATGGCCAAAATTTGATTAAAATGATCGCGTGGCCTAATGGATAAGGCGCTCGCCTCCGGAGCGGGAGATTGTGGGTTCGAGTCCCACCGTGATCGTTATAAATATATAATTAATTTTATTTATTTACTTGGGATACCTTTTCCTCTCCACTAATTGAAAAAATAATAATTCATTTTCATAATGAGACTCTTTTTACCTTTCATGAGGCATTCATTAACTAGAAACAAAGAAATCATATATGATCTGTGAACTTGTTAGTTTAGATCTGTAAAACTTTGAGATTTTTTCTGCCGACAAAAGCATATAAATTGTAGTTGGATTTTTAGGACAATAAATTCTTTCTAAGCCCATCACAATCCATACCTTGTAGATCCAACTACTACATGCTTTTCTTGCCACAAAAATTCCCAACTACAGTAAATACTAAATACAAGGAACAATGGAACAATCAAGCAAGGGCCACTCAGACCAACTTTTATTATCTATACAATAATAACAAACAAGTCTAGCATCATATCATCTTTACATCTTAATTCTTACACAACATCATCATATT